>CM052085.1:832314-848528 GCA_028453745.1 Agapostemon virescens
ATTTCGAATGCGGCAAAGTTGCGTTAAACGTACAGACATTTTTAGAAGTGCACGATCGTTCGGCCACTCTTTGGGGCCTGGAATCGAAGAAAAGTTTGCCTCGGCGAAATCGAGAATCGACGAGAGCGTCGATGGAAATCGTCACCGGATACGACTTCGGGGTTCGGCGATGGCCGCGTCTCACAAAGCGTTACCGGTGTCCCTTTCGCGGCTCGATCGAATGCCTGCGATCCTCGTGTTTGCACGGGAGTGTTTAACGAAGGGCGAGCTCGCTTCAAAGCGACCGGATGTCTTCGACGAGTACCGAGGACGCGGTTTCGCCGTTCAAACAGCCGTTTCCGCGGCGGATTCGTTTCGGAACCGTGAGGAAAAATCCGGCACGTTTGTCCGCAACGGACGGCGGAACGGCCGTGGTCCGTCTCGAGGAATCGCTCGGAACGGAATCCGTCCGCTTCGCGTCTCGTTCGAGAAGCAACCGCCTCGGAAGAGAAGTTTTCCCACGAGCTTTCAGCGGGTCGAGATCGATAAGTGGCAACCGATGTAGAGACATCCGACGTATGCATCCGAGTGCAACGCGAGACGTTTCCCGATGAAAACGCTTCTCCTTTCTGGAAAAGCAGGCTTCTCCGCGTCTTCTCTCGCCACTTCGAGCCTTTCGCGTTTTTTAACCTCGATGAAACTTTCCGTTGACGATTTCGTGACACGGTTCCCCGTTCGAGGCTTCCTCCTATCGCTTCTCTCCAGCTGCTTCTCCTCGAGGAAAGTCGTCGACGATAGTCGCTCCTCGGGGGAGCAATCGTTTAGCAGCGGAAGATGCAACGCGTGCAACCGTCGCGCATCCGATCGCATCCGATCGATACCGCGGAGATAATTGTTCGAACGGCGGCTTTTATCGCCGGTTATTCGATCACGTATCGGCGTATTAATAAACTATACTCGAATAAAAATCCTAAGGACAACGAAGCGACCAGGCCCCAAGTCCGAATCTCGTCGAACGAAGGCGGATGATCCGCAATTGCGAGGCCATCTTTTAGCTGCGAACCGTTTCAGCGATCGGACCGGACCTGGATGGTTTTCCACGGCTGTTCCTATCCCAGCACGACCCAATTCCCATACGGGCAGCCGTGTTCGTCCCGACCGCGTCGGAATATCAAATATCCTCGGGGGACGCAGCTGCATCCCTCGCGCTCATCGATCCGGCCCGTCTCCAAAGATTTATTTTTATCCCGCGACACCGTTCCGCGGATCGTTCCGCGGATCTTCCCGCGGCACAACCGCGACCAGCTGCTTTCATCCTGTCACGGAACGTAAACTGATGAAAAAGAGTCCCTTCAGAATCCTTCGTGCCCTCCGTGGGCCCTCCGTCGTCCTTCCCATGTACGAGAAGGGGAATCGGAAAAGAATCGGGCCTAGTGCCTAGAGAAAACGGAAATTTGGGGAAAAGATCCGAGGCAACTGCAGTGGACAAGCTGTCCGATCGATTCGAGTCGATCGAAACGAGCGAAAACCCGTTGCGCGTGGTGTCGCGGCTCAACGAGGCCACCCGTGTGTCCCTTTTGTTTTTCGTGACATTTAACGGCTCTCTGTTCGTCGAGAGATCGAGCAACGCCGAATAATGGTCGGCCGATTGACGCGGGACAGGCGACGATCTCTTTCCGCGTTCCGTTTTCATGCAACGACGCGAAATCGACGAGTGGCCACGCTCGCCACCGAGCTGAAACACGCATCGCCGAACAGCGAACGGTATTCGCACGAGAAGCGGTACATCAAAGGGTCTGTTCGCGAACACGAAACGTATCTGGACGCGGCTGTAATATTGTTTGCAACGGTCCTCGGCGAATCGAGCGATAGCTTTCCTCTCGGCCGTCGGCGTACGTTTGCCCTATGACGGTCGAACGATCTGGAGCAGGATGAATAAAATATCGCGAACCTCCTTGATTCGGTAGCGACATTCTCCTTGCCCGTGGAATGCGAAATGCGAGTCGCGCAGAACGCAGGGAGGAACGATCGATCGAACGATTCGGTGCGGCGTAAGACGCGCCCGTTTAGCGCGACAACTATTCCCGGCGCGGTGGTTCTTCGACGGAAAACGGCATATTCATTAGCGAAAGTGGCGCGCACCGATTAATTAATTAAGCAAGGCCGCTGGGTGGTATTGACCCGCGCGCGCGACTCGGTACCGGCTTCCGTTATCCGTTATCTGTTACCCGTTGCCGCTATCCGCAGCCGCAACCGCTGCGTTGATCAATATTTTAATGCAACCGCGAGACGAAACGGACGCCGCAAGTATGCGCTTGTTTTAACGGAACGCCGCTCCTCTCCTCTCCTCTCCGCGCCGCGATCTCGTCGCAAAGAATCGCATCGTAACGGAAACCGACTTCCCGATATACGGGGCGGGTCGTTTAAAACGAACTGCCCGAAAAACTCGCTCGCTCCCGAAGACCAAAGACGATTTGTCGGACCGAAACTCGGTTTCGCGGCTGCTCCAGTTTCCACGCAACGGATGAACGATTGGACGCCGATTCGTGCGATTCCCAACGAGTCCCCTGGGCAGGCTCAGGACGAAACGCTCTTCTTCCTTCCCTTTCTTGCCGCCGCCAAAGTTTCTAATCTTTTTCCAGGAGCAGGTGTCCGAGAGACGCGAAGACCGCGTCTGTTTTTTAAAATGGAAACTCGGAGCGGTTTCTCGTTTACGCTGTGAAAAAAGTTATTGTTCCGAACCGACGCGAAACGGTCGCGTTTGGCTCTCCGTAAACCTAGCGTCGAAAAGGGGAGGCCGCGGTGCGGCGAGGAGGAACGATCAATTTCCGAGCGGATAATAAATTTCCTCGATCGTCGTTTTCTTCTTTTCGCGCCGGGATGCGACAATTTTTCAAAATATTCTCGTCGCGTCGACGGCGCGGCACGCTTCGCAACGCTCGCAGCGTTCTCGGGAGGTCCGCGATAATCTTTATATAATAAGCTTTGTGTCAGGCGATTATCCTCGACGGCCGGGTCTCCTTTCCAATTATATCCCCGGAGCCGAGCCGCGGAAGAGCGACGAAGAACATCGGGAGCACGGGAGTTGGCACGAAGACGGTACAAAAGTAAGGGTGCTAGTCCTCTGCCCCAAATTATCTCAATCGCCCTCCAAACACTTAGTTCCGAGCCATTCCTTCGCTGTCTTTGTTCGCTGAAATACGGACCAGTTCTTTTTACGCTTCTGTGTGCGAACACGTTAACTCCGAGCCGTTCAAAGTGCTCCCTATATTTCTCCCTTGTTACTACGTTGCGAACTTGTTTCAAACAGTTGCGACTTACGTATCCGTTTGGCTACCGACCGGTCCTGCCGCGAACAAACAACCGATACCCATCCCAGCCAAATTGTTTGCGACGTCCGCCCTGGTACGATGCAGGAACGCGAGCAGCGCGATAGGTTGGCGGAAGAGTTGTTACCCTTGGAATAAGGTGTCAATTTGTTGGTTAGGTGCGAGGACGAGAACCCAGAGCGAAATTTGGGAGCTTCTGAGATTATAGACGTTCAGGACGAATCCGATGCGTAATTGGGGAGCCTTTAGGATTGTAGACGTCGAGAACGAACGCAGTGTAAAATTGGGGAGCAGCTAGAAACGACGCGCAGACGAACCTCGAGGTTTCGAACGATATTTAAGGAAAACCTAAATAAATAAATCGCACGCGCGAAGCGCCTTTGTCGGCCTTCCGGAAACCATCGGAAAATCTTTTCCCGACCCTAGAATCTTTCCGGACGGTCGTAAAGTTCGGGAAAACGACGCGATCGTCCTCGGGTCGGTTTACAACGCGTCGTAGCTCGGGTGGAAAACGCGTCGCCGCTCCGTAGCCCTGCCGAGCCTTAAAACAGCCCGGGTTCGATCGAATCGGCCGACGGCCAATCCCCGGGCCCGAACGGCGACGATAAGATGAAAGTTTAGATTAAACCGTGAATATTTCAAGGCAAACAAGAGAACTCGAGGGGCGTTGGCGAGAGGGCGTGCTCCGCGCACTAGGAATCCCGAAGCCAGCCGGTCCTCGTCCTCGTCCTCGTCCTCGTCCTCGTCCTGCTCGGCGAGAGAACGGATTATGCAGGTTTGTTTTACGGATTAACGGTGCCGGAGTCTCCGTGCGCTCCCGCGCGCCCGCGTCAACGACGGAATACATCGCGGCCCGAGCAGATTACTTTTCAGAAAAACCTGCTGCTACGTGACGGCAACCAGATTCAGCGGACTCTGAGCGACGCCGAGAGCTAATCTTTCCGCTGCTCCGAACGAATCCGGTCGAAAGACGAACTCCAGACCGGAATGAATGGCGCTCCAACGTCCGACAGCCTTCGCGAACCTTCGAGCACGGTCGCTGGGTCAACGCGTCGAACGTAGAAGCCGCTAAGGATAAGTCGCTGGCTTCGAGACAACAAGCGAGACGCTAGACTCTCTCGACGATCGAATTTAAATGGGGACGCGAGAGCGGTTCTTCTATTCGTAATCGCGTCGATTACCAACCCCTTGCAATTTTAAAACCTCGGAGCAATTTTAATTCTAAAATTAAGACATTACTTTCAACGTTCAACATTTTCGTTCTGCGGAACCTGGTTTCTTCCACAACCGTTGTATCTTTAGCAATTCATAGAACGCTGGCGAATTTGGTATTGTCGGATATCGAAAGGATCGAATAGGACAGCGTTTTGTATTTAAAGTGGTTCGTTTCACGATCGATTTCCTACCCAGTTCGCAACAACGATTTAGGGTTCGATACAGCACGGCGCGTGGTCCGACTTTTAGGTTTTTCGGTCGAGTGCGCCATGGGATTTGGAAGGCTTCGTATAAATTACGCGTTCTTCCCGTAGTTGGAAGCGTTTCAGACGTTCCGAGATAACCTTGATTTATTAGTTACAGAATAACGTTGTTTATTCGCGCATTGGTAATCTCTAAATCGAAATATTGACCCGCGTGTTTCAACAAATAATCGTTTATCGCGGTGTTTCCGATGCACTCGATATTCCCTTCCCTTGTTTATAATTAGAATAACCACTTGAACGTCCACTCCGTTCGACAGCCCCCGCAATATCAACAAATTGGGCAATTTGTTGATCGAGTTCGGTCGTGTAATTCGGTCGTTGCGTGCTCGGTCGAGTAGCTCTCATTAATTGTTTACGTCGTTAAAACTATCGGGTAAACTACCGAGCAATATTTCCCGCGTATTTCCACAGGCACGCGCGCGCCATTGTTCCGCAAGAAAGCGGGTTCATACGAAAGCAAGAGTATTCCGCTCGCGAGGCGGCTTCGACGGCTTCGACGGCGGACTGTTTTATTTTAGTAGACCGTATTGGGATATGGGGTTTATTATAATAAACACTCAGTTGATTTCAATAAGAAAACTAATTTAATTAAAGAGACTCGGAAGGATTCTTTTAACTCTTGATACCTCGATGCTCTGAACGAGACTAAAGAAAAATGTGCAACGGAAAACTGTTGCTTAGGTTGAAACCAGAACCGAAAAGAGAAAAGGCCTGGGCCTGACATGTGTTTACGACACTCCCCCAAACCCTTAAAAGTCGGGGTACTGCCAGAGACCCATTGCTAAGGATAATAGACTCCGCGTTCCTGGCACTGGAAAGTGTTTCTCAACACAGAGATTATTTTTGCTTATATATATATTTAATTAAATATGAAAAATCCAACAGACCGTATACATGGTTACTGATTATTTAAAGGACACCTCCCCGTTCTTTTACTAATCTTCTAACGTCTATTTGGTCCGGCGGGTCCTGGGTTAGGTACAACTAGGTACAACTAGGTACAACTAGCGAGAATCCTTATCGACGCTCTCCAAGGTGGAGTTATAATTGATTCGACTGTCGACCCGTCCTAGGTAGACGCAGAAGAAGACGACAGAAGAATTCTAAATCTACAAATTAGATAGAAGAGACACCTTTACGGTCGAATCATGCCCCCCACACTCACGGTACACCTTTAGCACATTTTCTTCTAAGTGTGAGGCGACAACGTGCATCAGAGTGGAAAAAAGTTTGTCAACGTCCAGAGAACCCTTTCGCAGGACATTCCCAGGCTCGCTACGAGTAAACAACTGTGCTGGACGATGTCTTTCGCCTAACCGCCTAAATAGTTCTTCTCGAGTTCTTGCCACGAATGCCTCTAAAGAAACCACGGCGTTCCCGAAGAGGACTTCGGCGATTTCCGTAGCCGGTCCGACCACCGGCCGTCCGAATCTCCTGTCGAAAGTGATTCGAGAACGAAATGCTTCGCCGCGACGTTCCCCTCGGACACAACTATGCTACTTCCTCCCCGAAATTAGATGTTATCGCTTGCGCGCGCGCGTGCGTGCAGCCGATGCGACGGAAGCGTACGTGACTGTACAGACGCGTGCATTATTGCGCAGCCGTGTGTGTTATTGCGCTTTGTTATCAGATACGGAAACGTCGCCTGTGACATTTCAATTTCATGCGACATAAAATACCCCCCGCCGCTGCATTTACTGCCGATGCCCCCCGACCTCCGCGACCCCGCGCCAGTTTCACTCTTATCGTTCCCTCAGTCGCAAGAACAACCACCCTGGAAACGGCCGCTCGATCGTCCGCGATTTTTATCCGCGGCACGGCAAAGGGTGTTTCGCGAAGGGCAGGCCGAACATAAAAATTAGACACGGTCGTTCACCGTCGTCGAGGATTTCCAGAATCGTTCCAGCAGCGTAGGGCTCCGCTCTTAACGCGTCAAACCCTTACCCTTATTGTTTCCTTTGAAACTATTATAGCAACTTTGTTATAGAAATTATATACGGAAGAGGTGCTTAAGTATTGTTTACGAAAGGATAAAATTTGATTTGATTTTGTTTAAAATCTCCAATGCTGACTCGAATCGATCGATCGAAGACTCGAAGCAGCTAGGTGAACTGCCGAAACGAACCGTACCACAACAAGTTTCCGTGGTGTAGTGGTTATCACATCCGCCTAACACGCGGAAGGTCCCCGGTTCGATCCCGGGCGGAAACATATTTTTTTTTTCATGGTGAAACACCTTTTTTACCATAACTGTTCTCGTTTCTATATCGTACGCGTATAAACTTTCTCAAAAAAGTGCGAAATGCAACGAAATTTTGCTATTCTAGTATTCTTTTCGGATCGTCGTCGAATTTTTCTTTCAACGACAAACACGCGTTTGGATAAATTCTTTGCTGCCAAATCGAGCATCTTTCGCGACTGCCATTGATTTTGTAGAGGAAGAACAAGGAGAAGGATGCAGACTTAACGATAGTAACAGGGATTTCTCGTTTCGAATGGAATCTAGTCGCTTCTAGCGGTATTTAGAGAATCACGACAGTCGTAACGCGCTCGCAGAGTTTAAAAATGATAAAGCGAACGAACGACGTTGCGAATCATGGTAAAATTAATCCGAGAGGGGGTAAACACCCGACACCGCCTGCTCCGACAGTTAAAAGCGAATCTAGAAAATTCGTTTTTGACTGGTCGATTCGCGAAGGCAACGAACGAGCTGCCAAGAATTTCGTAACCATGAGTTGGCGAAAATCAGAGAAGGTTCCCAACGGTTTCCGTGGTGTAGTGGTTATCACATCCGCCTAACACGCGGAAGGTCCCCGGTTCGATCCCGGGCGGAAACATGATTTTTTTTTTTCCTCCAATTTTCAACGACAGGTGTTATTTCTGGTCTGCGCGCGAATCGTGAAACAATAGTCCCGTATTTTCACAGAATCACCGCGGGGAGCTCGGATCTCCGCGTCCGACCTTTGATAAAACGGAAGCGGGCGCGGAGAGGAGCGCGCGCGTAACTACGTGGCGAGAACGGAGAATCTCGCAAATCGGCGAGTACCAGTCGATTAACCGTAAACTACCGATCGTAGCGCGCGCGAAAGTGCATGCATTATGCAGCAGCCCCCGTGTAACGATCGTGTAAACCGGGCCGAGAGTATGCCGAGGAGAGCCATCGAGCCTGCCGTGAAACTTTGATCCAGGTTCCGAGAGCGTCGCGCGTCGGGTCGGATCGGTTCGGATCGGGTCGACCGCGTGTAATCGGTAACAGGCCTTCGCCCGGCTCCGTTCAGCTTCGCTCGGCTCCGTTACGCTTGGATCGCAGCTGTGGCTGAGACGGGGGAAACCGGTTCGGGATTTTGCTGGTCACGCCCCGAATTACGCAATCTCTCGATTGATAATCGCGTCCCGGTGGCAAACGACAACGTTTGGATACGTTATCGAACGTCGGAGAAAAGTTTGGTTATCGGCGAAAGGATAAGTAGACGGTTCTGTTTGTTCGCGAGGAATATTTTTCGAAGATGGTCTGCATTTTTTAATGCAACAGCGACGAGGACGTCGCGGGTCGGTGCCGATCCGTCGAGAAACGTCGCGACGCCTTCGCGCGAGAGCTTACGAGCTCGCAAGTTCTAATGCTCCGGCCGGAGATAGGAAAACGCGAGGTGGCCTGGCCGCGTCTTCTTTCCTGCCGCCTCTCGTTTCCTTTCTCTTCTGTTCCGGTCTTCTTGGTACCTCGTTTCTCGTTTCTTTTCTTTAGTTTCCTTTCATTTCGCCCGGGCGACCCGCGAGTTTTACGGGCGTCGTCGTCGTCGTCGTCGTCGTCGTCCCGTTACCCCTTTTTCCGCAGCCTCTCTTTTCTCCCGTTGCCCGTCTTTTCTTCGCTTTCATCGCTTTCTCGCTTCCCCGTTCCTGTCGACCGACGAGAGACACGGTTACCCGGGCACACGGTGGCTTTTGTCGCTCGCCGCCGCGCGACGTCGCGACGACGACGACCGACGACGAGCAACGGGTCGACGATGCGCCGTCACCGCACGCGATACCGTACGCTGGACGCGCGCGGCCGATCGTTTCGACCGAAGCGAACAGGCCATTGTTCTCGCCTTCGTTTCCGTTTTCATCGGGGAACACATATTTTCTCTGGCGCGACGCCGGTCGATGCTCGTCCTCCGCTCCCAAAGCTCGCGAAGGATCCGGTGTCCTCGGATCTCCTCCGGCCTTCGTCGAGACCCGCAGCACCGTTGTTCCGAGCGATGACGCGACGAGGACTCGACCGGATATCGGCTCGATACCGGTTCCATCCCGGCTACCGGAAACGGAACGGGGAAACAAGAAACGCCCGGTTGGCGCAGCTTTCGTCGAACGTTCTACCGCGTAGCTTGGCGTGCAGCTCGATATCGAGGTCATCGAGGATCAAAGCTCCGCAGCTCCGTTACGGGAAGATTCCCGCGAACGAACGGATCGAATTCGCCGAGCTCTCTTTGCCTCCCGTAATCTCGGGTCGTCTCCGGGAGACCCCGCTTCTTGCCGTAACTCTTGCCGTCGAATCCGATCGGATCCGATCGGATCGGTTCGCTGCGAACGGAGCCATCCGGTGATAAGCGCCCGATCCATAAAGGATACACCGGGTAATCTCCATTGCACCACCCATTAATCGCGGGAAACGATGTAACTCCTCGTTCGACGAAAGAACCTTCGATGGGCTCACTCGACTGCACCCGTTGCACCTTTATTTACGCTCTCTCTCTCTTTCTCTTGGTATATTCGCCACGCGCCGAGTCTACGCCTTTTTCCTCCTTTGCCTTTCGGGTGCATCTTCGTCATTGTTATGGTTAGTGCTGCGGTCGCACCGTGTCGCACAACGCGCATGGGATTCGGGCCAAAGAGACGCGAATCGAATCGAGTTAACGTTTCCAACTTGAACGGTAACGAAGACCGAACGCGCGCTCGCCGAAAACCCGATCCCGTTACCGATCTCTCCACCGTCTTCGTTTCAACGAAAGAATAAGAAGGCGGAAGTCGAACGCCGAAGAGTTTAAAGGCGGTTCGCGGTCCATAAAACTGCGAGGGAATCGCTAGCGATACGGATGAACCGAGGCCGACGCCACGGTTGAAAAGGATGAAAAATTGTCTGGCCACGACGGTCGAATCTACTGCAGAACCACGAAGCGCCTACGGATCCCTCCGCTCGCAGACTCCGCGATCGATGATTTAGTTGGGTTTCTTTGACCGAGGTTCAAGAAAAGTAACAAATCCCGATTCCGATCGATGCAGCCGTTGCTCTTCGTTCTATTCGAGCGCACAATTCTATTTTTCGCTGGACTCGTTCCACGGCTAGTTTTGACTCTTTCGAAAAAGCAGTCGACTTGCCGAGAGAACGAGAGAGCGAGAGAGAAAAGCTAGGAGAAAAAGAGAGAGGCTTTTATCGCGGCCGGGCGACGTTGATGGACGACGCGGTGATTGGAATTTACAAGCTTGTCTCGGAATTCGGTGGGGCCGTTTTATCGAGCTCGGCAAAAGAAGCTGCAATTTTACATTCCAGCCGCGCGACTGATACGCGCGCTTCGAGCGTGCTCCGCCCGTTCCTCGCGACCGAAAACAATTCCGTTTACAGAAACTCTGCGTTCTTTCTCGCGCGAGTTTCCCCTCGTTTCGGCGTCCGGGATTCCCAGTGGAAAACAGGGAGCGGATAAGCTTTATTTCGCACCTGAAACGGACACGCGGGGTGCGTGCGGAGAGCGAGACGCGGAAAGGGCGAAGCCAGAATCGTTCCATCGATCGATTTCCCTCTTGCAGCTCCTTCTCCCTTCCTCCCTTTCTCTTCTCCTCGGCTCGGCTTCGTTTCTCCGTGTTCGTTTCTCCGCGCGTCTGCAGTCACCTTCGGCATACACGGCATACCACTTTCGGAGCATAATACGATAACGGTGTGTTAAGTACGCTTTGCGCTACTTTTTCTCCGGCGGCCTTCGGTTGCCTCCGTCGGCTGCGTTTCCTCGGTTTTCCAGCGTTCGGCCGCCTCGCGTGCCTGTCTCCCGCTCGGAAATATTCTCGGTTCGATGCGAGGAATTTTGTTTCCACGATCCTCCAGCGATTCCTCGAGACCAGCAGCGAGTCTCGGCATCTCTCCGGCCTCGCGTTACATCTTTTTCCAGCCTACCGTCCGACCAGGATCTCCAGCCGAGTGGAAATTGCGATAGCAGACTCGTGGCTTCTTCTCGAAACGCGGCACTCGCGGAAAATCTTGCCTCCGGCCTCTCCCGAACTCCGCAGGCTGTCGCGAGCTTTATTCCGCTCGCTTCTGGTGTCTAGATACGCTTTCCTCGAAAACACGCGATTCGATTTTTCCGGTACGCTCTGGCACCGATCTGCGAAACCGCCGCGGATCGTCCGAAGGGCTGCTCGGCTCGAAACCTTTCCTATCCGCTGATAAAACGTCGCCGATTTTTTCGGCGTCGAGATATCCCTGCAGCGTGGCCAAGAAATATCGCTTCGACTCTCAAGATGGCGCGGAAATTTGACAAACTTTCCGCCTGGCTTTTCCACGAACTTTGAACGGAATCTCGAGTTTCGCGAACGAACAGCTGCGATTATTTTTGGCGACGCGACAGAAAGAAGCCGAGACTCGTAGAGTTTTCGCGAATCCCCTCGCGAACGCGACGAGTATCGACGATTTTCGTCTGGGCACGAGTGCTCGCGCTCGCGCTCGCGTTTCCACGGATTTGATCAGGGCCGTTGGAAGCGCGACGTTGTCGGCAATTATGCCGCGACGCGGATCAAAGCGGTCCAAGTATCGCGGGGGGAAGGAAGTCGAGTAGATAATTAAAGGAGTCGCGGTAAAGAAACAGACGGAAGGAGAAAGAGAGAGGGAATGAGTTGTACGACCGTCTCGCGACATCCTCGCGACTCGCGTCGTCACATTTGCATTTCATTCAGCAGCGAGGCGACGGTCCTCGAGTCGAACGACGACGCGCGACGCCGCGCCGCGGTCCAAGGCCGGGAAAGTAACGTGCTCGAGAACCAGAAAAAGGAGGATTCTCCAGCGAGTTCTCGACTTCGCTTTGGCTGGCTCCTCTTGACGAGCCTGAAGACAAATATGCTCGAGAACGACCTCGACGAACTCCCCTCCTTCCTGCTCTCTCTCTCTCTCTCTCTTCTCTCTCTCTCGTTTTCTCAAAAGGAAGAGAGAAAGAACGTTGTCGCTGCTGCCAACGACGACGACGACGAGTTACTTTAAATTCAAAAGTAACTATTTGCGTCCTCGGTTATTCGCACTTAATTTCATTTGCGTCGACTAACTAGCTGCGAGGGCCTCGGAAAAGTCCCTTTCTCCGAGCGGCGGTTCGCGCTTCGCGACGCCCTGTGGCGGCAGACGTCGCTATTGTGCGGCAAAGTGATTCGAAAGATCCTCTGGATGATCGAGCGATTTCGCGAATAACAGCAGCAAACGTGGTTCATTTGACGGCCAAATATGCCGGAAGATGTCCTTCGCCCAACGGCTGCTCGTGGTCGTGTCGTAGACCTTTTTACCCCGAATACCGTGTTCCCGAGCATACTCGAATAGCTCAGACTCGGAGAAGCTTTCTATGCGGAGAAGCGAAAGACAACGACTCGCGATCTCCAAAATTTCTTGTCAGAGGGAGAGAAAGGGAGAGAAAGAGGAAGGGAAGAGAGACCCTGGTGCCGCGCACCGTTGACGAGTTTTCGAAGGAAGTCGTTAGCGGTGCTCCCGACGTCGCTTCCGCCCACCTTCGAAAGTGGGACGAGCGTTTTTGTTCCGAAGCAACGACTTCCCCTCGCGATAACCGTAATGCATTGCGGCCGCCGCGATACGACGCGATACCTGCCCGGTCGACGCGACGCGACGGTGCGTACGCTCGTAAATCGGCTCGCGCGGATGCATAAATCGCGAAGCTATCTTCAAGCGAGTCCGCGCATTCCTTCGCGGGCACGAGCCAAGAATAAACCGGAAGGCCGAGCTACGTATCGCTCGACCGCGAATTATGACGCTCCGCGGACTGTCTCGAAGGGTTCGAAGAAACTGGAAATGGAAATGCTGGATTGTCTTCGCTGGTTCGCGATTCGATGCATCGTTTTCGAGTTCGCGAGAAACGCGTACCAACGAGAACGTTCGAACGTTACAGACGTTGTCGTCGATTAAACGCGCGAATCTTCGGTTTTAATCCGAGCTATGCGTCGAACGTGTAATAAAAAGTTGTCATCGAACGTTACAGCTTGCAATTTTCGGCCCCCGAAGAGTAGAACCCCCGGAAACGAAGACCGCAACGCAAAGAACGCAACGATTCGCATCGTTTCAAAAACAAAGTTTCATCGACGGCGCTGCGTTCCTCGGTACTCTCGGAAACATTCTGAAAAGCGGAGTTCCGTTTGGCATTGTTCGCATCGCCGGATGGTTTCCGGTGGTACGCAACGCGTAAATTCGCGGAGAGGCTACAAACTCGACGAGCAAACGATCCTCTCGATATATCCAGTGGTCCGGTCGTAAACGCTTCGTCGACGGTTGTTCGATCTCTCTGTATATTATTGTTCGTTCGTTCGGAAGAGGCACGGGAAAACAAAGACGCCGTTCCCGCTGGAAAGAAGAGGGGTTGATCGCGGAGCAAATAGAATTTTACGAAGCTTCCCGGACGGCATTGTTCGCGGACCGGAAAATACGTGCTTGATTTTAGCGGCTCGAGTCCGTGAATTCGCTTAGCACCTGTTTAAGCCGAGAGTGTCCGGCGATAAAGGACCGATTACGTTCTCGGGTTGGGGGTCTGGCACTCGTAAACCGAGCGGAGTACGCTCCGCGCCAGAGTCGAGAGCGAACTGCCGGCGTAAAGAGACGCGGGTTCGCGGACGAGCATTAAATTCATGAAACTCGATCATCGACGGAAAGAGAGAGGGAGAAGGACGTCGCGGAGACGGACGGGTAGGGAGAGAACGAGAGAGATAGGTAGATTCGGTTCGGCTCCGATCCGAGCCACGCTCCGTCGAACAAGATCAATTTCCGCGGAGCATTCTCTCGGAGTGGTCAGAGCGGAAGCCGATCGGCCAACCGTTCCCGGTCTTCCGTAGCTACTTTGGCCGGCTTTTACGCTCCCCGATAAACACGGATAGTCCCCTACCGGCTCGAACCGTCTCGAGCCAGCTCGACTCGGCTCGGGTCGGCTCTGCTTCGAGCAGCTCGTCCTACTTCCGCTAAAATGTCTGCTCCCGAGGTATCGTTCCCCGCCGCCTTCGCGTCTCGGACTCGCTCGAACGGCTTCTTCGAACTTTCCAGCAAACGAGAGCGCGGAGATCGCCCTGTGGGGCACCGGGCCGGTCGTTAAAGTGGCCCTTGCTTGTACTCGAACAACATTAAATTTCAGAGTTTTAGTCGAGGCGCTCCTCGGCACCGTGCCACGTCAAAATCGTATATTTTTTGCGTTCGATTCTCTCCTTAATATAAAATTTTATGTAAACTTTTACATCACCGTTATCTCTTTCCAGTCGAAAGCAATTTTAATTTCAAAATTAAAAGATTATTCGACGTTAAAACTGTTTCTTGTTCGACAGTTGCATTTTCAATAATTCTTAAAATACAAATGATAATACTAATACTATTCCGAAAAGTGGTATTGCAATTTTGACCGTGCCTCGCTTACACCGCAGCGGAGATCGTTTCCGAACCTGACACTCGTTACACCGTTTCCAATCGCCAGCCTCGCCCTGGAGGATTAAACGCGAAGACATTCGACAACGTACGAATTATTTCGAATTGAATCGCAGCAGTTTGAACGGTGCTTTACACGATCGAGCGTAAAGGGTTAAGAGAGGAATGCGGCCGGTCTGACCGTTGCGTGACCGCGACTACTTGCAGCGGATCGCGTCGAAACGGTCGCGAACGAGCGACGCCGGGTTTCGCGTCGATTCGATTGGATTTGGAATCGGAATCGGAATCGGAATCGGAATCGCGTGGCACGGCGCGACGCGGCGACGATTTGCTCACAATGGCCAGCAATTTGTAGGCGCGCGAGGCCGCGCGAGGCCGCGCGTAACGCGACGGCACCGGCGCGGCCGTAAACCTCGAAATATCTAATCCCCGTGTCTGGTAATCGATCGAGTTCATCGGCCCTCGATATCGCTTGTCGATCGTCGACGACGCCGCGAGCAGATCCCGGCTTTGCCGCCCGCGTCCCGCCGAATTCAAATTTATCGCTTTTTCCCGTAAACGACAACGGGGACGAGCTCTCGAGCCTCGTTAGGAAGGCTTCGACGACGCTCTCGCGGGAATTGCGGGGCAAAGCGCGCGGATCGTCGCGCGATATCGCATCGAGGCTTGTCGTAGAACCGCGCGGAATCCGTCGAGATTCTCCCCGATAATCGAGCGCATTTTGATCGACGCTCCAGCGCCGAATCGGACGCTCTTCGGATTTTCTTCGTACACAGCGACGCAAAAATCTTGCGTCGAATGGTTTCCCAATATTTCAAAAAGCAAAGCGTCGAACTTTCTTCGTTAACGCGGGAAAACGTTCGATAAATCCTCGACGGCGAACAAGAGCGACTCGAATTGACAAAGGTTCGTGAAAAAGACGGTCGACGGGGCGAAGATGAGAGAGAGAAGGGGTTGCGCGAAGCAATTTCCCCGTTTAGGGCTGGGAAATCGAATCAACGTCGGTACGCATCCATACTGGGTGCATCGCGACTGCATCGTGACTGCAACGAGGTAGCTGCGGCGTGGCGCGGCGCGGTCTGGCGACCAGAGAACCGAGGGAGAGCTCAGTTTGTCTCGTTGCATGCTCCGCATAAATGTGCATCGATGCACGCGAGAGAAACTCCACGCCTCGCGCGTATCGGCACACCGAAGCGATGCGGAGCGGCGCGCTTCACGGGCTAAATGAATTTTGGATTTCGCGTGCGTCACGCGTTCCAGTTGTTTATCGTGTATACAGGCGAGCGTGCGTACTCCGAGCGGAGCGAAGCGTTCACCGTTCAGCGTAGAACATACAGCGCGGAACGTAGCGTTCCCGCTGATACAGATTCCATCGACTTCGCGCCCTCCCGTACTCGTATTTTATCCAAACAGGCGGCGGATCGTTATCTCTCCATTGATCTATATTTCAGCCGTGCCGCGAGCTCGTCGACGCCGCGATCGCAGCCATGCATATTTTGCGAGACGACGGGTCGCGCCGCGTTTTCCTACCGATTCCAACGCTAAACTTCCTTCTCCAAAGTGTCCCGCGTCAGAATTATCCGGGAACATCTGGAAATTATCTGGGAAAATATTCCCAGATTTCCACGGACTCGTCGAACTCGGTTCTGCGCGACTCTTTTCCCATATTTCTAATCCCATAATCTTGTCCCATATTTACAATTATTACACTTGGAGTGCCCCATATTAGCAATTACTACATCTTGAGTGCCCCATACTTGCAATTATTACACTTTGAGTGCCCCATATTTA
>CM052085.1:848970-885084 GCA_028453745.1 Agapostemon virescens
ACACTTTGAGTGCCCCATATTTACAATTATTACATTTGGAGTGCCCCTATTTGCAATTATTACACTTTGAGTGCCCCATATTTACAATTATTACATTTGGAGTGCCCCATATTAGCAATTATTACATCTTGAGTGCCCCATACTTGCAAGCAATACACTTTTAGTGCCCCCTATTTGCAATTATTACATTTTGAGTGGCCCATATTTGGAATTAATACACCTTGAGTGCCCCATATTTACAACACGATCGATGGAAAGTTATTTGGACTTTGCAAAGCAACGAACGAGAGCGTCCAATTGATAATTGCGAAATGAAGAGGCTGGAAGCGGACGTTTAATCGCGCGCGGAGAAGTTTGATCCACGCGTCGATGCACCGCGGATTTTATGGATTCATGACAGAAACAAAGTAGCGCGATATAAAACAGCGACGTCGATACATTACTTTCGACTCGTTAAAGACTGTCAAAGACAGACGGTACCCTTTTATACGGTCTTTCGGTCTGGTATTCGTATCTGGAAGTTGCTTTATCTATCGGAGAGGAGGAACGTCGAGAGTCGAACGTTCCGAAGAATAAAATTGTTTTCGGAGGCCGTTCACGGAGGTCCGCAAAACCGACGGAAGAGTTTATTGGTCACCCGATACCCGACTCGGAGCGCAATCGATAAGACGAGCGAGAAGAACGGGAGACGATACGGGGAAATAATTGGAGCGGACATTTAGAGAATACAGAGGAGCTACGGGAAATTCGCTCCACCGTCGAGGATCGACCGGTGTCTGCCTCGGAAAAGTGAAATTCTACGTTTCCGCGGAAGCAGTTTCGGTAAATACGGACGAGCATGCATTTTCCGGTGCATTTAACCGGATTATCTAAAAAGAGGAGTTACGCGATCGCTTTTCCATATTCCTACGGCGAAGCTTGCGCAAGAGTTTTGCACCTGTTGGCGAGGCGGGGGTGGACGGGGCCGGATAGAACGCGGCGATAGCTCATTAAACTCCGTGACGAGATTAAAATCGCAGCGAAGCAGAAAACGATGGTTATCTATGTCGGGCGACGTATTGCTCCGACCCGCGTTGCGGTTCGGGGTAGTCGCACAACCGGGGCTGCCCTCCACGCCCTTATCGGTGCCGCCATTAGCGATGCCAATCCCGATGCCGATGACTCTGTCGCGGATTATTTGTTGCCGACGATCGACGGTGAATTCATCGCGCGGCCGGCTGCGCTAAACCTTCCGATAGCATAGACTTCCGTGGAAATCCGAAAAACTGAATTTATTGCTCGACGCGGGACAGATCGATAGCGGCTAAATTATTTGGCAAACTTCTCTATTGTCGGCTATTTAGAGAAAAATATTAATATTTACATCTGTATGAATAATTGCCCAAACATGGATAATTTAGAGAAAATATAGCATTTCCCGTCGTTCGTATTTCGAACATTAAAATTCTTATCGATTTCTTAGCTGCGAACGTAGTAGCGACGTAAAAGTCGTTTAAACGATAGTGTGGCAATTTATAGTGGCTCCTTGGAGGCGTCTTTCGAGCGTAAATGATAGTACGAGGGAGTTAGAAAATTTCTATTGCTCGTGGAACATCGTGTGACGATTTTGTAATAAATGGTATGTCGACAAAGGAGAGTAAGAGTAAGAAGATGAGTGAGAAGACGAAGGACGAAGGAGTAGTCGAATACGTCCGACCCTGCGTTCGTCGAGGGTGAATCTGAAATTTCGCAGATTCGGTGATCGAAGTTAGAGGGGGTTGAAACAAAGCGCGAGAGATGGACTCGACGGAGGTAGACGGACGTATCCATCTCGGGCATAGCCATAAATCCCCGGGCGTCCCATAAAGAACTAACTCGCCGTTTATCATGCGGTTTTCCGTGGCGCGCGGCGCAACGGCGTCCTCCTGTTCCCCGGAGAGAAATATCAGCCGAACGGGCCGGTTCCGAAAGAACGCATCGGCGAAGCGAAACGGAACACCGGGAGAGAGACCGAGAGACCGAGAGACGGACACGGAAAAAGAGAGAAACGTACCGGTACGTACGGATAGAGATACAGAAAGAGAGAAAGAGAGATCGCAGCGAGGCAGAAACGATTTAGGCGACCGGCGCAGCACCGTTCGCGAATTAATAGAGTTCGTCGCGTTAAGTGGTCGGCTCGGTCGTTCGGTCGGCCGGCTGGCAACGCGAGCAGGCTAATTACCGGCGCATAACCCGGCAGCCAGTGCGGTCCGTATTATCACGGCCTTAAATTACATTCTTTATCGTGGCAACGTAATTTGTACCGGCGCGAGCACGCGAAAGAATGTCGGTGGACGGTGCCGGGGAGAGCGCGCTCGCGGTCGCGAGACGCGGAGAAGAGAGGAGACGATGTTGGCGGCTGCTTCGGCGGGGGTAGCTTGTCACGGGCCCTGCGGTCGGAGAAAAGAAAAATACGCGTGCCCGGTAACCAAACGCGACTATTTAGGAGCGAAGCGACGCGATAAAAAAAGGAAAGGACGCGCCGCGAATCGTTGCGAAGCACCGCGAACCACCGCGAAGCACCGCGAACCACCGCGAACCACCGTCCTCGCGGAACCGCGATACACAAGAGCGTACGACGCAACCATAAATCGCGGAACGCCCGTAAATGCCATCCACTTCATTTTTCATGCTCGCCGTTGTCTCCGGGGAGGCGCAAATGGACGACCGAATGTCCTCGCCGCGGAATTGGAACCGTGTACTTGCCAGACGCGCTCTCGCGCTTCCGCTACCCGATCCCGCTTCCCGATCCTGTTCCCGCTGCTTTCCCAGCCCCGCTCGTCGATTTTCCAGCGAAACGCGAACCTCGAATCTCCTCGAGGGAATTAAACTTTCAAATTTCAACACCGAGACATCCGTCCAGGGTGGCTGCTTTTCCGAATTGGTAATCGCGTCGGTTTATCCGGATGGTATCTTCTGGCTGTCGTCGCTCGTTTCTCCGGCACAGCGAAACCCGAGCTCTGAATATTTTTACCGAGCAGAACGCGAAATAATGCGAGAGAACTCGATAGCCGGTTAACCCTTCGCGTCGCGATTTATTTTACGGTCGGGGTCGTTTCGAATTCTTCCGTCGTTCGGTACGTTCTTGAAACGAGAGTCGAGTTTGTGTTCGTTGCATAATTGGTGCAACAGTTTTATCGACGAAACCCTCTCCTCCGTTATTTGTTTAAGGGGTTGTCCACCGCAACGCAGCTTCGCGTTACAGCCACTCGGCATTACCTAGACCGTCGCAACGACATTACCATATTGTTACGTTCCTACTACTGCTACGTCTCGCTGTTGTTTCGCGGTCTATTTAACATTTCCAGACTCCGCATTGTCGTGAGATTCAATTTTTCCAAGCACTGCAAAGTATAAGGCTCGCGAGACATTTCAAAGCTTCGAGTCGCGTTGGAAACGATTCGATATTTCATCGTAAATGTTGGATCGAAGCGAGTCGCAGCGTTTCGGACTCCGTCGATGCGCGAAATTCAAACCGGCGCCATTGGTCGAAGAGAAAATCGGTTTTTCAAAGACAAATTCGGGAAGAAGTTCGATCGGGCCGCGTACTTTGGGGCACGACCGATAAATTCAGCAAGTGCAACGCGAGTGGGAGAGAATCGAACGAAGATCTGTTGTCGATCATACGCGGCCGATCCCATCAGACTGTGGCGACGTCTGTGCAACGAGCACACCGTCCGCCAACATAGTTTGCACGCGCGACGACGATCGTCCGCGGGCAGCCCGGAGAAACGTTCGGCGAAACAATGTAAGATCGGTGGCCAGGGCGATCGTCGGTTGTGCGATCATTGTATTTCGAGAGACGAATGCAGGCGACGGACATTCGCTCGCGAGGATTCGGTTGAAGCAGACGGCTGCTCCCGAAGCGAATAAAATCATAACGAAAGCGACCAAGTCTCTAGTTATTTCACCCGTGCTCCCACAAGACATATCCCCTGGATATCTGGATCAGTTTCGAGTCTCCTCATCGACCACGGATCCGCAAGACCAACGCGCTGCGGTCGTCTCGTTTCGCGAAGAGATGTCCGCTCGCGGACAAAAGGGAGCGGACGCCGATCGGAATCGTGGACGAGAGCGGGCGCAAACGGACGGGCAGTTTCGTGCGTGGAATTTACATGCATAATTGAGGCCGGCAGCTTCGTTACCAAGCTGCCTACCTACCGCCTAGCCTGTTGATCGCCAACGTGCCAGGATTCCCTCGCGCACACCCCCTACTAATTAGTATTTGAAATAACGCTCGGCCGTGTGTCGGGCTAGCGGCTCCTGTTTGCTGCCCGGAACATTGCATATCGGCCAATTATCTCCACTCGTTGCCAAGTTCAACCAGTCCTTCGTTAGCGAGCGACGAAACGAGCCGCGAGCCTTGATTAACTTCGTCCTCCTTTTTCGCTCACGGCCAGTCGGCGCCGAGGGTTTCCTACTCGACGCATCCGATACCTCGACGCTTCGATGCTCGATATTTTCGACTGGCATCGATCCGAACCGACCGCGCCACCGAGAACATTATCGGCCCCCGAACACCGCGACCGAGCGTAATACACCCCGCGAAATATCCAGAAAATTCGGCTCGCAGAATGCAATCGCCGTCTCCGGACCTTCGGAGCGAGGCCCGCGCAGATTCAACCGTCGAATCGCCAGATTCGGATTTTTCATTTCGCTATAGTCAAAGTAGCAAAATCACCTTCGCGAGAATCGATGCAACGGCGGTACTCTTTATTCGATCCTGCAGGATGCTCCGAAGACGTTCGAGTTCCCCGCAGGGGAAGATTCCAGGACGCTTTTTCCTTTGCGAAAATGTCATACGCGGTATCGTTTACGAGTCGTTAACACTTTATCGACCGGCGATTATTTCAGAATTTTTGCAAGGCCTACGATCCATGACTGAAAACTTTTTAACGGATCCTTCAAGGCTGACAGCAATTTTTATTGCGGATCAACAATGCATTCCCAATAATATTGTCTAATAATGTTGTTACAAATTGGAATGTAAAAATAGAATTTTAAACTTCATTTTCATACAGCGCGAATATTGAAAAGCGTATTAATAGGCTTCCGGTCGATAAAGTGTTAAGAGAAAACATCCCGCTGGGCGTGGCGTCGCCGTTGGCCGAACCCTTTCGGTCGGCTCGCGATTTGTGCCGATAGCGCGAAAACGAAGCGTCGAACGGCGAACTCGCGGAGGAAAAGGTTTCTCGCAACGAGCGACTCGACCGTGTCAGCGTATCCGTTTCGTTGCCGTTTCGGCGGATTTCGCACCCGCGACGAGAGGAAATATGTTCGCGAAGCGTCATTAATTAGCCCGCGTGGTTTGCGAAATTGCTGGCGCAGTGACACGCGCGGGTGCGTTATCAGCGACGGTAGCTCGTAATTTCGACACGCATACCACAGACAACCCGATTCCCTCCTCTCGCATCCGCGAACTCGTCTCGCTCGGTTTCGAGTCCTTTGAGCAGGGCATGGCTCGGCATCCGTCTTAATTGCTCCAAGATTCTTGCACCGGTCGGAGGAATTCGCTGCAAAGTCCGGCGCGCGAAATGATAATCAGTCGCGCGCTGCCGCTGTCTCTGATTCGGGAGAAGTCGTTCGTCGACCCTGAAGTCGACGAAGCTCTTTGGCTTGCAAACCGGAGCCCGTTACGCTAATTGTGAGAGACCGGGCGAACCGGAACGAACGAGAACAGGGCCAAAGACCAAGGAACAAAGGGAACAAGGAATTCGTCGGCGTCGATGTTTCTTTGCTCGAGTCGCTCTTCCGTCTTCCAAGGATTCCGCGACGGATGCGAACGACCAAAAGGGTTATGCGAGTATTGAAAAAGAACCGTCGGCTGTCAGCCTCCACTGAGGACATCTTGGAGAACCTTAACCCTTGATGGGCGACTTATTCGCTGCGGTACTCTCGTCGAACGAGCCGCCAAAAATGTGCACGGTGCTCGAGACAAATGCAATTGTTTGCAACTACGATGCTTGCAAACAACTCCAGTTGTTTTGACGATGTTTATTGGAAAAAAGAAACTCTCCTTTAACCCTTTAGATATGAGCGCTCCGTCGAAAATGCACACGCAGCCCGTGGCCAGTCCTCTTTTGTACGAAGATTTTTCTGCCGAATGCGTTTAATTGTTTGTACAAGAAAAATGGTTACGAATTACGCGATACGTCTGATATTTAACCGAAGAAGGTATAAATTGAGAGTTCGGTACGCGTTTTACGATCTTCCGACAGTTGCAAGCTCCCCGGAAAGTGCAACCAAACGAAGGTGGAACCAAACAAGGGTGCCTCGTCCTACACCGTATGCTTTCCGTTCGTTCTAATTGTACAGGTGGCAATTACATTGCATGGCAATACAACAGGTACATTGTACGATTCGTTGGGAAAAGGTTGCGCGTTTCCCTTAACCGCGAGTTTCAACGATGCCACGCATTTTGTCGTTTATCTTGGAACGATCGCGTGGCTCGAAGTTTAATATCGTCTATGCTTAATTGCGGGAGGGGTCGAGAGTCGGGGGTGAACGGTTGTCGGTCGAGTCCGGCGCAGAATCTCCCCATAATTAATGGCAGTTAAGTTGAGCAGTGTGCCAGTAGTCCGCGTCAGCTGCACCGGTGCGAGCGGACGCGAGACGCGCTTCGCTTGTTGGTGGAGAGTCTGCTCGAACAATGCCGCGGCGAGGGAGAAACTGAGAGAAACTGAGAGAAACCGGGAGAAGCCGAGAGAAACTGAGAGAAACCGTGAGGGACGGAGAGGAAAGGAGAGGCGATGCGAGCCAGAGAAGAGAGACTTTCCGAGGCGTTTCACGGTTGAAGCGGATTTCGCGCGAGGGATTTCACGGCGAGAACCGACTGGTTCGAGGAACGGGAACGGGAAGAAAAAGGGGAACTCGACGCGGAGAGCGGTGCGCCGTATGAAATTTCCGCGGCTGAAAAAGCAGAGATACGAGGGGCGAAGGTTGTTAAACCAACTGCTGGAAAGTAGTCCCTTTGCGGGGCTTTCATTATATCGCCTCTTCGAAGCCATCCTACGTTTATTAAACGTTTCACGCTGAACGATTCTTTGACGTCGCGCCTCCCTGCTCGCCAGCCAAGCTCCGGAAAAACCCGCGCACGCCGTCGCCGAATAACCGGTTCAACGTTTCGAAACGAGAAAACAGAAACATTCTTCCGTCGACGTGGTCTCGGAAAACGCGTCAATTTTTCCTGTGGTCAGAGACGGTTCCGAGCCGCACTCTGGGAGCCAAGGCGAATGAAAATTTCCGCGTTCGTTCTTACCCCCGAGAAATTTTTCTTCCGCTCGACGTGATTCCGCCTCGGCGATTCGAACCGAGCGGAACGATCGGAGGCGGAGACGAGGCCGGGAGGAGTAGAACCGATTAGAGAGAACGAGTACCGTAATCAGCAGATTTTAATTAGGATAACCCCTTGCGCCGGTGGCTCGCATTCTGAAATTTCGCGTTAACCTAACCCAGAGCGACCAAGGTTTCCGGGCCCGTCGTCCGAGCAGACGGCCAGGAGATAACGCGCTCGAATCTCCCTCGGGCCAGGAACGCCGGACGAAATCGAATCGGCTCGAAAAATCGGACCGGCAGGCTTCGATTCCGCAGCGGTGAATAGCCGACCGGCCGGCGCTCGCGGCCAAATAATTATGCAAATTGCGCGCGGCGATGCGCGTTCACGGTGATACGCCTGTTTAAAGGACCAATTACCACGTGTTAACAGGCCGTGTCGACCGTTAAAGTAATTGGCGTTGCGTCGACGGGCGAGCTATGGCTCTCGACGAGCTTAGGAGGGTCCGAGGCGACCCGCCCTTTGCCATCGAAAATTTCGCTCTGCGAAAAACAGATCGGACCTGCGTCGCAACGTATCATATTTCTCTTTCCATTCTTCCGACGACTTTTCTCTAAATTGGAAGCCTATTAATAGGACTTTCAATAATTGCACTTAACAGAATGAAACTTAAAAAACTACGTTTACAACGTAATTTTTTACGAAATTATTAGTTGAAGTTACTGAAGATGCCTTGAGGTTTGACAATAAAAATTCTTGTCAGCGTTGAAATATCGGTTGAAAAGTTTTCAAACATCGACTGTGGACCTTAAAAAATTCTGAAACAATCGCCAGTCGATAAAGGGTTAAGTAAAATTGCACCCCCTCCAGTAGAGACTGTAAAACGCTAGCCAACGACAGACTCGGAAACTTTTGCTTCTAATTCGAGCCGTTTCGATTCGAATTCTCCCGTTGTCGATTCCTCTTCGTTCTGCGGCTCCTCTGTGCGCCGCCAGCAGCCCGTACAGAGCGCTATTGTTCGCCGGAAACTCTCCGCGCATGGACAACTCGGTTACACGGTGACCGGTATGATTTCCGGCAGCGCGCGAACGACGGGGAAGAAACAAATGGACTTGACCGGTGAGGAATATAATGCGGTGACGGAACCGCAACGGGTGACGAACCTGGGATTTCTATTGGACACCGGTGTGACGCGGAACCGAACCCGCAAAAATCAGTGTAGAACGTCGCGTCGCGATACGCCGAATGGCGTCGCGTGGCGTCGCATCGGCAAAACGCTCGCTGTTTGCCAAGCCGGCTCGTCCCGTTCGTTTGTTTTGGGGTTGCGGTGAAGCATTCGGATAACCCTGGTTACCGCTAGTCACCGGCAATCATTCCGAGCTGTTTGCTCGCCAGTTTTGCGCGAGCTGCCGCGCCACGCGATCCTACAGGGTGACCCATAAGGTTCGAACGAACGTCGAACAGACGGAGACCCCCGAGCCGATTCCGTGCAACGTTTTCCTTCGCCGATTCGCGATTTCATGCTTCGTTTTCGAGTCATTCAGGAACGAGACGGACCAAATGTGGCATGGCGAGCGTGCTTATGGCATCCTTAAGTCTCGGAGAAAATGGCGGCTGCTCTGGGAGGGCGTAGCATCGGCGCGACAACGCGTCGCTTCGAGATCTGCAAGTTATTTTGGGACCTTTCGGTATTATTATTGCTAGCAGATCAAAACACTTGAAAATGGGAATCGCGCGATTTCGGAGCACCCGAGAATTGGCCGCGTACGGTTCGAAAGGGCTTGCAATTCGAAAGCGCTCGACAATGGGACACTTCCAACTTGAGAGCGCACGACAATGGGGTGCGTGCAAGTTCGCGTCGCGAATCTACGAGGGCGTGGCGTTTTCGCGAATTTGCCGAAGACGAAACGGCAATGCGTAAAATCGCATCAGGTATTCGCCACTTTCTACGAGACACATTGTAGAGTTGCGCACGTGACTCCGCAAACTAATACGTCCAGAGACACGGGTCGGGATTGTTAATTCCGGCTTAGAGAACATTTTAATCGCAGCCACCGCTCCGCGAGCCTCGGGATCAGCTTCTACATCGAAATAACGGTGTTGGATCATTGGTCGTTCGTAGTTTTAGTAATCCGCGCTTGTAGCCTCGACGCTAAACCTAGCAGGCGTTGTTGGTCGCTTCACCGGACTCGGAGTCCTTGTTTCGCGATCGTTGAAATTACGAAGACAATTTCACTATATTTGCCTCGACAGCGATTAACCCTCGGTACTCGAGCGGCGACTCTGAGACGCCACGAAAAATAGACGTCGTTTTATCTACGTTAGAAGAAACGGTTGCGTTCCGAGCGATTCGATCGTGCGTCTGGAATCGACCCCGGACCACGAACGATCCTATCGGCTGCGCCAGCGGAAACGATGAAATCTCTTTTCGCGTCGCCGCGTTTTGCTTCGGGAGAAATCGCGCGATCGTAGAGCAGGTCCGCACGGAAAAATCAGACTCGCCGTTGATTGCGTTCACGCGAGATAATTGACGGTACGCGTGCACGAAGGGCGAGCGGTCGATCGGAGCCGGTAACTTACGATTTCCAGTTTGCGGATTACGATTGCGAGAGCCGTCGTAAAATTCCGACAAAGTCGTCCGATCGCGAGCGGAAAGGGCCGGGAAACGGCGAAAGCTGTGAGGGAATTCTGGCGAGGCGAAGGGGAAACGGTTGGTCGGTGGTCAGACGGCCGCCGACTAGCAACTATAAACTGCGTCGCGATAACGGTGCTCGTGACGGATTGTGTGCATTGAGCGCAATCACGAAACTCTGCGGGCCGACGGGACGCGTCGGCATATGCGAGCGTGTGCGACGAATACGCCTTGCTCGACGGCTACGTCACGCGACGTAAATAATCGCGGAAACGTCACGGTGTGCGTTGCGCATCGTGCAACAACTACGATCGTTCCAGTGAAAACCTAATTTCACTGTTCGCCGTGACGCTTCCGCCGACGGACCGACCTCGCGCTTTAATTGAAACGCAGCGCCGGATCCGAAAACTGCGCTGAAGTTGCGTCAACCTTTGTCGAGGCGTCGCTCACGGTGCTGAACGACTCCTCTGAATATTGCACTTGGTGCCTATTGACGTCGAAGGACCACCCACTGATGTGGGACTGAATGACTCTGAACTCGTGAGAGACGATCGACTTGTAGGGTTTAGTTGAAATTTATTCTGCGTTTCTGTACTGTACAAGCTGTGTAATCGAATCTAATCTGTATGGATACATTTTGCTGCTTATATACTATTTTCGTGACCAAGTATTGGCCAATGGTGGTGTTGGATTTTCGTTCTTTGTTTCGAGCGTTTAGGGGTAGTGGGAGCGTGGGTTTTCCCGGTCGGTGGTGACGTCGGCTCGGCGACGGGTGTCGCCAGGTAAACCGTGAACGATCTAATCTGTTTAGACTATCTTGTCTTAACAACCTTCGCAGTTCTCTTACCGGAAGCGATCATTCGGGAATGCTACCCTTGCTGTTTAAAATAGCGGTACGGCGTTGAGTCGCTTGACGCGATCAAAGATTCCTAATTTTCTAAACTTTCTCAAGTCTGCGCAACTTGGAGTCTTCGTCTCGGAAGGTTACATCGAATACCGGACCCTGTCGGAAAATAACAGAAAGCGAAATAGCGTCGGTTTTCTCTGAAAAATAAGCCGTCGCAAACGCGTACTTCTCGAGGGGCTAGGAATTTCGATTTCGCGACAAGTAGAACGTTTCGGACCCGCGAAACCTCTCGCCGTGCTGCGAACATTTTCCCGAAGCGTCCAATCGTAGCTCGGGGCTAACGATTCGATCCATTTCGAAGTCGATCACCGGGAAGACGAAGCAATGGAAAACGCGAGTAGAGAGGCGCCCGTTCGCAGATCCGACACGAATATCTTTCCGTTGGCACAGGCTCGCCTGTCGGCAGTCGCGGAGGGTAAGAGAAGCGGGCCGAAAGAATTTTAATATCGATGCAAAGTATTCGTCCGGATGTGCTCGCGAGCGACCGCGGGCAACGGCTAAATTAAAAAATACTGAGAGGTGGTAAACAGTTAAAAAGAAGGAAACGGCGCATATTATGGAGGCTGCTGCTAGCAGTCGCGAACCGCAGATTAAAGCTCGAACGCGTATTTACGCTTGGCTCCGCCGCGCTCCGTTATGAACAAACGGACATGCAACTCTATTTTTCTCTTTCGCTGCCTGTTTCACCGTGCTCCGGCCGTTTCGCGTCTTGGAAAGGGCTTCGTTATCCACGGCTGTGCCATCGAGACGGTTTCCGACGATCCAAAAATGTACGCGAGGGTGGTTCATACGTGTTTCGAGTTGGAGAATTCGGATCCCGATCGACTCGGCTATCGATACGAAATTCCTTGGAACCTATACCTTGAAAAACATGGTCGATCTCCGTATGTCCATCCGCCTACAAACTATTGCTATGGAATCGCGGCTGCCTCGAAACCAAGCAAGAGTTTCGTCGAACGCGTTCTTTGGTTTCGGCAAAAGCGATCGAGTTATTCGCCTGTTTCGAATGACTCGAGCTGTACATAGAAATCGAGGAGGGGTCGGCTAGCAACGGGAAAGAATCCAGCGATCCATCCGTTGGCCAGCGAAGAAGATAGTCGACACACGGGAAAGATAGAATTCCTGAATAGTCGATCGCGAAAGATTCCGGAGACGTTTCCGTGGACTAGCTACTAGCCAGGCAGTCAGTCAGTCAGTCAGTCAGTCAGTTAGCAGGGTAGCTTTCTCGGTGTTTCCAACGGGGCGGGCTTTGCGCACAATGGCGCCGTATAGGAAGTCGCAGAAGAGACAATCACGGTTCTATTGTGTAAGGTCGTGGACGGGACTCGCGATTGCGTAACGGCTTCCCGCTTTCCTCCTCCGGTTCCCTCTTCCAGCTTCCCGCTTCCAGTTGCTCGTAAATTTTCCCGTGCACCGGCACCGCCCGAGAAAATCTTTGCCTCGTGAAAAACGCTCGTCGGACCGTGGAAGAACGCGACGGAGACGCTCCGTTTCTCTCGTCCGTCATGCTCGCCGATCCTCGACGGTTCTTCCATCGCCCGTCGCGCGCGTCTCCTCCCTCGAATTATCCGCGGAACGAGCTTTTGTAGCGGCCCCGCCTTTTGTACGGCGTACTCTTTCACAAACACTTCCACGACGAACCCGGCTGTCGTCGATGCGGTGCTAAAGACGCCGGCGGAAATGCGCGCGCGGCGAGAGAAGACAACAGAAAAGGCAGCCTTTCGTTGCCGGGCCTGTTCGACGGTGGGACATCGTCGGATAACCGTTAACACTTTCACTGCCACGGTGGTCGCTAGTGACCGTAACATCTAAACTTCTTACAATTGTAGAAATTTAATGAAAATTGACAGTTGAATATAACCGCTTGTTAAAACTGTAGGATCTCAGGAAAAAAGACAGACATCGACTTCAGCAGAATATATGAAGCCATGGATTGATGAGGCTAGTGATATCTCATCAACTGAAGAATAAATGAACATATCTGGGGACAAATATCGTGCAGGATGGCCGAGTGTGGGATCCTTGACTCGTGGGTCCTACGAACTGTAGATTTGAAGGAGTGTGTATCTATGTATCGGTATGAATGAGTGTGTGTGTGTGTAGTGAGATCGTTTTGATGTGCGTGCGTTGAGAGATCGAGGGGCAAGTTTCAGAGTGAGAAAGCGACCGAGCGAGCGATCGAAAGCGAGTTCATGTTGTAAAAGTTTTGTTTTCTTAATTGTATGTATTCAGTCATCATTAAATATTTGTTGCTTTCACTTTCGTCTTTGAAAGAAAATTCCTTTTGCACGAAAGATCCCTACAAAACATACTTTGAAATAAAACGTGCCCCATTGAGCAATTAAACACTTTTATTAGAACGTCAATAAAGAAAATATTAGAAGAAATCTTGCATCCAACGGTGCACCGATAACATAAGCGGCCGTGGCGTCAAAGAGTTAACGCGTATTTTTATTGGTTGTTCGACGATGCAGGTTTTACATTTTACTCCTAGCAAAAACCTACGATCCACCGTCTATCGATCACCGTCGCCGCCGGTTATTCGTCGGACCGAAAGCGGTTAAACGTTATCGTCGACGCCGATCGCGTTACGTTTTCGGCCGCGTATCTCGAAGACGCGAAACGTCCGCGTCGTTATCGGCGACAGAGATCGACGGCGAGTTATCAATCGGGAAGAATCCGGATCCGCGTCGCGCAAACGCTCTTTATCATCGTTTGCAACCGCGGAACGACGCGCGACGCCTTGTTTCCGCGTCGCTGTGAGACCGCAGCTTTATTATTTCACGCTGCTCTCGACCGGAGAACGGTCGCGCGGAAAATTGCAATGGAATTATTTTTTTCCTGCGCCCGGCGACGAGGATATTGCGTGCGACCGCGATATCCAAACGTTTTCCAACGCGCTTCGTTAATTCTCGGATTCCACAAAAGCCGGCCTGAACTCTGACCGGCCGTCATAGCGTACACCACGGAAACGCGATGCCTTGTTTTTTTCCCCGATTCTTCTCCCCCTTTTTCGTTCGTTCGTTTGTTTGCGCGGGTTTTATTTTAATTCGACCGGGAGCGCGCTCGCCGAGAGCCTCCTTTTTGCTGGGGGAAAAAGACGAGTCTTATCTAGCATCTTCCGTTTCCCGGCGCTATTTCGCTCGGTCCTGGATCGTTTCCGCGTTCGTAGAGCTCGCGTCACTGTAAATCGTCGCTTCGAATCGTCGAAAGGTTCTGCGATCCTTCCGCTGGCACCGATAGCGAACGAAGCGGCGCTCCGAGCCTACCAGCACCGGTCGTGACGTCCGATTTCTGATTTACAGAATTCGGAAAGCTTCCAGAAGACGCGGCAGCCCGAAATCCGACGACGAAGGCGACGCACGGAACGAATCGAATGCCATCGCGAATTCGAGCGGACTCGACGGCGGTGCTTGCTCGTACAAATGAAATTTCGGTCGGCCGATCGATTGGAACACGCGTAACGCGCTAAATAGCCGGTTTAACGGACTGTGTCGTTTGGCGCACGATCGTTCGACCGCTAAAAACAGGCGGAACGTTCTGTTTTCCGCTTGGAAATTGTCCTCGAGCATGGCCGCCGAGACGGCTCGCGCTTCCGAGCTTTTTTTCCATGGATGAAACAACGAATGGTAATCGAGCAAATGAAAACTCGAGCCGAACGAAAGAAACGTCGACGGGGGGACGGAAGCGGGACGGCCCGAGTGGATATGGTTCCATTCGATCGTGTTCGTCGCATCGCTCGCGTTCCAACGAGAAAAACAACCGAGCGAAAGCCGAAAATGCCCGAGAGCGTGACAGCGAGAGAACGGCGGACCGGTAAAGCGGGAAAGCGGGAAAACGGGAAAGCGGGAAAACGGGAAAGCGGGAGAGAGAAACCCGGGCGTTGCGCTGCCGCGAACAGCGTGCGAGAGAAAACCGGTGAGAGGGAGAAGCACGAGGAGTGCTGCTGTTTCGCTGCCATTTCCATGGAAATTGAGCACTTCGAGAGTCGGCAACCTCTCCAACTGGCTTCGAGTTACTCGACAACTCGATCCGCGTTTTACTCGTGACGGGCTAGTTCGTGCCGAGGCACCAACAAAAAAAGAGAGGAATTATTAACGGCAAAGTAATTGCAACGTTGCTCGGACGCGATCGCCACGGTTTACGAACGATTATGCAACGTGTCGCTTCAAGCTCCAAGATACTCGAAACGAGAGATTCGCCAGCTGGTTCAGAGCACCGTTTTTCTTTACTGACTCGCGACGCGACACCTCCTCTTCGATTTATCGGCAAGGAACGTGGATAGATCGGAACACAACGTCGCCATTGGTCCAGCAGACATGCGTCCGCTGTGGCTGAGATCCGATTGGTCCGTGTTCATCGTCAACGCGGTGTTGTTTTTCGTACTTTCTCTCATCCGGCCCATTTTCCACCGGTGGCACATCCCATCCCATGGGACAGACAGGAATGTACGAAGTCGAAGCGAGATGTTTAGAATTACCTCAAGAATCTTCAATTTCTTTTTGTCAAATTTACGGGACAACCTGTATGCTGACCAACTTTAACGCTAGGTTCAAATAAATTTGGGCATACGCTCGCGTCGCTGAACCAAAAATTGTCGGCGTAAGTTGGAAGAAAATTGATGGCAATCGGAACTTAAAACCTGAAACTAGGACTGAACGGCACGCGAAGATCGCCAGGATCGGTTTCAACGGAATCTGTTGGAATTTATTTCATAAATTTACCACAAAATAAATCTATTATTTCTTTACTAGGAAGGATCGATTAAACCGGCTGTTAAACCTATATACATTGTATATTTTCCCGGCATGGGACCCTCGATTTTCAACTGTTTATATTCGACCATTCCTCCTCAGTATCGATCTCTTGTGTCTGTCTGTAGCAACGTTTCTTTCGTAGAGTAAAGACGTGTCTCACAACGTGCTTCTAGAGAAGCTATTCAAATATATCAATTTTATTTCATATTTTACAATAGAGTGGAGTTTTATTTTATACCCATATCGAACGATTAAAGCGGGACAGCTTATATAAATTTTTTGTGTTACTGGCAAATCCCCGTTTAATCGTGGCGGCGTGCGGCGACGGGAAGAGTCGACCGACATACGGTGGAACGAATGCGAGCGATCGTAATACGCGCTGGTATTAGGCGACCGGAAAGTGGGAGGCGGAAAAGCGCAGTATATATGGCCGTGCACTTGATCGAATAATTGCAGTGACCTGTTCACGAGCGAGCAGGACCGGAGTTAGCGGCGTCGCTCGGAAAAGCGCGACTTTTCCGCGAGCCCGATAGTTTAAACGTTCGTTTGTCCCGTGTGCTAATTATAACGTACTTTCCGGACGCGTTCCGCGCGACGGTTGCAGCGGATATCGGAAAAGTTGCGACTCTCGATCGTGTGCGAGTGTGACGCATCTACGACAAACATCCATGACGAATCCGCACATCATACCTTTCCTATCTATTCGGCCCTTCGAACCATAACACTGTGACGCATCTTGCCACCTCATCCATAACAAATCCGCACAACAACTTTCTCATCTATCCATGACGCACCCGATAACCTCATCCCTCCACCAATGATACATTCGACAGACTACCAAAAACAAGCACAATAATATATAAGGACTCCATGTAGCAAATAAAGACAGTCTACATTTTTACCTCAAACCACGCGTGTCGTTGTTCTGCTCAATCCCTGATTCCACGGGTAGTTGTAAGTCGCGCCTAACAAAAGTGGTTCAGTGAAATATATTAAAGTGTCCGGTTCGCAGTCCCGTGACAGGAGCACGTCGACAGGCGAGCGCGATTCGAAAAGAAGAGGAGGAGCGACGAGGATGTTCGAAGAGGACGAGCGGGACGCGAGATGCGCTCGCGCGAGAAAAATGAACGCGATCGTAGACTAACGGCCGGAGAAAATGGCGCAATAAAAATCTATTAAATCCTGTGTACTGGTGGGACGCGCACGCGCCCGACAGAATGGAACAGAATGGAACAGAATGGAACAGAGTGAAACAGAGTGAAACAGAGTGAAACAGAGTGAAACAGAGTGAAACAAAAGCGAAACGTGGAAAACGCTGTCGATCTCTCGAAGCTACGCCTGTCGGGGGCTGTCCGTTCTCGCGTTTCCGAAGGATTAAAAAGAACAATAGGTCCGGGAAACGGCAACAAACTCTCGATACTCTGTTGATTCGAGTCGCGAGACGGCCAGCGGAATTTGATTTGTACGCGAGTCGACGACAACGACGAGCAGACGCGAAAAAGAAAATGTTTCGAAGCGATTCGAGAGTCGGTTTCGATGGGAATTTCGAGGGCTCGGATGCACTGTAGCGTCGCTTCCAGAGAACGCCTGGAGAGCAAACAACGATTAATTTACTCGACGAAATTGCGGATAATGAGTTCGACACTCTACACGCAGCGGGAAACAAGCGGATTAATCGAGCGGTTAATCTCGCGAAGCGTCGAGCGTCTACGATCGGCTTCGCGTCTCCGACGAACCCGACCCGCGACGGTTCCTCGTTACGCCGGGAAATGGGGAAGGGGAAACGCAAAATGGGAAAAGGGAAACACGCGCAGCTTACCGGAAACGGTCCCGAGGAGCCGCGATTCGAAAAATCGCGTCGGCCGTCCGCGCGGTAATGGCTTCCGAACGGCGATCGATCAATTTTGAAAAAGTTCCGCGCGGAGGCGGGACCCTTCATTTTTCAATATCGACAAGCTCGACCCACTTCCCCGGATCGCATTATCGGCACCAGTTACTCGCCGATAACGAGCAGATAAATTAACGGCGACGATCGGATCGGATCGAATCGGATCGGATCGAAACGTAGGTCGGAACTCGCTCTGCTCGCTTCGAGCCCGAAAGGAAATCGGAAGAATTCTGGCACGCGAGTCTCGTGGGCCACGTATTCCGAAATGGAATGCGATATGGGCGGGCCGAAGGCTCGAATTCCATCGCAACCGGTCGGAATGGCTCGCCTCTCGTCCTATCTGCTCCAATTTGAAATACAATCGTTTTTATCGTCTGCCGATCATTCGAGAAATGCCACTCTTTGTCGAGAATAAAATGTTGTTATTACTGGAAGTCGATGGTTTACGTTCGAACAACTTACCGCGTTCGAAATCAATTTTTTGACACGACGCTGCGAGTGAAAACGGGCGGTCGCGATCGCTGCGAGACGCGCTCGAAAATGGGTCACCGAATCGACCGCGATATCGCGCAAGAAATTAATGTTTTTCGATGAAAACACTCCGAGGGATGTTCGAAGATGTGATCTCTCGTACGCGTGGAGAATCAATCGTAAAAAACTCATGGGATTTTTTAAAATGAATACAAATCCAACCGGCGGAATAACCGCGGAACCTGTTCAAAAATGAGTTCCTCGGAAAACGCGGCTGTATCTTCGAAAATTATTGCTACATCTCGATGAGAAAATTCCGAGCACCGCTCGAAAGTATGCTCCTTCGCGTGCAAAAACATTCGTAGCAATAAGAGTTAGCAAACTCTCAAAGAACGCGTTTTCCGTTCTCGGCGTTTCGCGACGATCGCGTCGTCGTTCGCCCGATTCTCTCTCGCTTCCGTTCAGCTAAACGTATGTAATAAACAGCGAGAAAGGGCTCGCGTTTCGAATCGGCGAACGACGACGGCGTACGGCGCAAACATAGACGAAAGCAGGATCGATGGAACGCGGTCGGATATGAAGCAGCCGGGATATCCGGACTCGCGGTTTTCAAGCGGGAGACGCGAAAAGCTGCGCCGCGGACGAGGAAGACGGTGACTCGGCTGGAATTCCAAGACAAGAAGATTATTCCCGGCGAAAACGGCGGGACGCGACGGCCGCGCAACGTTATTGCTCTCCGGTTGCAAACATAAATTCCCTTCGGAGATATCAGCCGCGGGGAACGTCGCGCTATTTTCTCCCGCGTCGAATAAATATTCGGCCGCGACGCCTGGAAATCGAGAACAGCCGCCGCTCCGATCGAAACCGGTCGCGAGACGGTCGTTCTTTGAAGTCGAGCCGACGCGATGCTAAAACTCTCGAGGATATCGCAATTACCGCTCCTAAGAAATTGCCGACGCCGGTCTCGTTACAGCGGCGGGACGTTTTCGCCCTCAACGCAACGTCTCTGAGACGTCGCGAATCTGTTCGCGACGTATCTCGGACGTCGCAGGATTCTCGACAAAGCGGAGCTGCCCGAACGAGACGCGCCGTTGCGTTTTGCGATTTTCTCGCCGCTCGAAATCCTCGCCCACTTATAGATTCTGGCAAGACGTTCAAAAGAGAAGCAGATTTCCCATAAATCGCGGGTCAGGGGCAAGTAATATTCTGAGACTCGTTCGCCATTAATGAGCTGCATATTCCCTTTCAAATTCCCGAAATCGTCGTTTAGCGCTACTTCCCAATCCGTCGCGAAATCCTCTAGAAAACCCAGGACCGATTGAGTCCCTTTCAATGTCTCGCTTCCCTCTGCCCCGCGCGTTTCAGCTGCCGCGAAACTTCAAAGGTTAGTCGGCTATTCGAGTGGCCTGTTTTATATACGTAGCATACATCGAAGTTATAGATGTTCGATGTAATATTACCTTTTAAACGCGGATCGTTGCTCGCTCGTTAGCGAGTAACTAGCATCGCTAAATTAAGCGCACATTATGTACCACCGGGGAGGCCAGAGTTCGATTATTCCGGTTGTCTCTTTTCCGCGTACGCTCGGTGGATATCTCGCGGCGATGCCTTCACGTTCGAACGGAAATGTTGCGGGTGGAACGCGGAATCTTTTGATTTTGTGGCGACGTATTTCGAGTGTCGCAGAGAAGAGGTCCGTGGGCCCGTAACGAAAACGATGCTGGGCCGTCTGACTTTTCTCTGCGGCACATAGCACTCGAAGAAAATACAAACAAAAATGCGTTCGAGGGGAGACGACATTCAGAATGTCTCGAACAGTCGTCTAATGAAGACGCTATTCCGCTACGTTGTTTCTTTATCCAACAACGTGTTGTTTCTTTATTCTCCACGTACTTCAGCACAATTTTAAAACGAAAGTCCGTTCGAGCGCGAAGAGAGTCGACAGAGGCTGCCGATGACGAGTACGTTCGATCAACAAAATTTCACGGACGCGACAGCAACGTTCGACGAGGCTCGAACAAAAGAGTTGGCCGATAAACGACACCGCGCTCGCGAAATTAGCCTTCCAGGTGAGGGTCGATGGAACAAAGGCGCGCCGCGCCGACCGTCTGAGCCGAGAAACTTTTCCGAAGAGATTTCGAGTTGATTAGCGAGCGTGATCCTAATTAAGCAAGTTAACGCGATTACCATACAACCGACCGCCCGGCATCCGTAATTTGGAAGCCGAATCGACTCGGATCGGTTAAATCTCTCTCTGCTCGATCCCCAACTTTAAATCCCCGCGTTTCCCGAATTTCCTAATATCGTCCTGTCGAAATTTGCGACCGCGAGCGGAGGCTACCTTCGACTCTCGCCAACGCGCGAACAATTGGACGCCCTTTCTCGCTGCTGCTCGATCCATCGACCGTTCCTACATGCCCGATCAAAAATTCTATTCTATAAGTTTTAGCAAAGCATGCAGCAAAATTGTTTCGAACGATATCGCGACAATTTTTAAGAGGTAATATCGGAAGACGCAAATGTCTTTGCAGTTTTTGGCATACGAGGTGTCCCAAAAATGTTCTTCGCGGTTTCCTCAAAGAGCGGCCATTCTTCTTCGACGAAAGCACGGAGATTTTCGCAAAGGAAAGAGTTACTTCCAACGATCTCAGGAACTCGAACATTTTTGTGACACCCTGCGTTTCGAAGCGGTTTTCCAGTAAATATTCCACTTTGTCTTTTAAGTCGGCCGCGATTTCGCGCGCAAAGTTTGAAGTTGACCCGTCGGTCGATGCCTCGGCCGCGATGCAGCGCGTATATTAATTTCCTATGGAAATCCCAGGATGGCGAATCCGCCTTTGCTCCGTTCCGCTCCAGTCTGAAGCCGACGCGAGTCGGCCGACGTCGACCGAACCGGCAATAATTTTCAGATTAAACGGACTCGGCGGAAATTGCTCGACCCGCTCGCGGCCTCCGCGTTGCTTCCTAATCGATCGATATCGGAAACGGCAACAACGAGCGACATACGGCAGAAAAGATTGAATATCTCCCAACGGGGATCGGCTGTGTTCTCCGGAAACGAGGATCCTCCGCTCTCGGCGAATCCGCTACGCAGTTTCCTCCGGCAAACCGCATCGCGAAAAGAGCATTTCCGCGAGCTACCACCGGCCAAAGCATAATACGTCCCGCCCCGGCAAATAACCTGTCTTCCGAGCAGATGGAAACGAACGAGGACCGTTTTAATCGCGGAACGAGCCTGCGACCGTAACGCGATTATCGCTCGGAAAAGAGTTTCCTCCGTAATAACCGTTCCCGGGTCGCGAGCAACGATTGCCTTTAGCTCCCGATCGTACGAGCCATCGTCCACGTGGTGACAAATCGTTGCTCTCCGCCGTACGATCTCTAACTAAAAGCGTCTCCGGAGACAGGCCTCTCTGCCCGGCCCATTGTTTTTCGATATCCACGCTATTAAAACCGTTCGACGACAAGCAACGACGATACCGACGACAGCCAGAATTATCTGATAACGAGCGACCACCGCGAGCGTTCCCAATAAAAGTTTAACCGTTTCCCCGTTTAGCGTCTTTCGCGAATTTCAATCGTTGCTCGAACGAGTCGCTTTCGAAACGGACGCGGAACCCTTTTTAATTACGTATTATTTTAATCCAGATAACCGTTTTTAAACCGCGTACAAATATTCCAGAACACGACTCGACGTTTCTATTAACACTAGAACGACGGGACAAATGTTTCCATGAAAACTTTTTAAACAAAGTTTTCTCATTAAAACATATATTAACATAAAAGTTATACAAACTTTGAATAATCGCAACCTCGTCGTTATTATAAAGCAGTGTATATTAGTATAGTTTAGCGCCCCTTCGTTCTAGTGTTAAGAAAAATTAACGAAAACGCCGAACTCCGATCGGTCCGTTGATGGGCCTGATTCTGGACAGTCCCGAATCGCGAATCCATCGGCTGAAAGATGTGTACCGACAGTAAAAAACGAAGAGGAGCTTCGGAGAGAGCGGAGTCCATCGTCCAGCATTTTTGGACGGTCGCCAGGGCCGCTTATTATTCGCGCGGAGCTCGCTTCGTTTTAATTTCGCTTTCGGCCGACGAACCCCGCGGCCAGCGTTTCCTCCCGACGACGTTCGACTGCTCCAATTAGAATATCTCGAGGAAACCGAGCGGAAAAGCAGCGCTCCGAGCCGGGACGCTAACGGCCCGATAGGGTCCCGGCGAGAGGATCTTTATTAGACGCGAAGGGAATCGGTTATGGCCGGTTTACGAATGGAATCGCCGCATGGAAAATTCAGATTGTAAATGGAGAACTGCAAACAATAGTTATCGGTTAACCGTTTCCATCGGAGCCGAACGACCGCGGCGCGGATTGCAGAGTGCCGCCGGGTCGGGAATAAAAGCCGATCGATCTTTTCGATCGAGGAACGTCGTCGTCGTCCGGATTCATGATCCGAATTCTCGGCGAGTCGACCGGGCATGTACGCGTGAAAACCTGGTGAAAAGATTCAGCAAGTGCCCCCATTCGTTGTTCAACCCCTGACGCGGTCTTTCGTGCAACCCCGTTCTCCCTTCTCGAGCGGCGATTCTTTCGACACCCTCTTTGATCCGTGCGCGCGGACGAACGACCAGCGTGGAATTTTGTTTGCTGGACTACAAAATATCGCCCTTAAACGGTACCTAATCGAATCCCACGAAGACGAAATACGGGCGATTAGGCTGTTCGCAATAGTTCGCGTGGCGCGAGCGCTTTCAACAGAGAAATCTCACCCACGCGATTCGTTTAACCCCTTGCACTACAATTGATTGTAAGGTTACAGTGGCTAAGTTTTCTTTGCCGTCCATAATTTCCTAACAGAAGAAGACAATTTGTAGCTAGCATGTGCATAGATATTTTCCAACGACTGCGTATTAACACCAATTCAATACAATTCGATTTCGGGTTAGGAAAAATTAATGAGACACATATTTAGAAGATACTGACTCGTTAGTGCAAGGGGTTAAACGAATTTTCACGTTAAATTTTCCAACCCGGAAAACTCAAGAAATTCGGAGGACTGCTCGACGCGATTCGTTTTATCTTTTCGAACTGGCATCGATTCTACGAACTTTTCGTAGCCGCCGGTTTGGCAGCCGAGAGAAAGCAGTTTCGCGGTGAACTTTCGAAGATCGATTCGCGATCGAGCGGATCCATAAAATCCTGTAAGATCGGTTCGCCGAATTTTCAGGGTTTGACTCACCGTTCGCCTGAGGACAGTCCTAATGGTCTCGACTTCCTGCCTTGTCGGCCAGCGCGCATAGACGACGCCGCTGAGCAGCAGGACAAAAACGGCGATCCAGATCGTCCATGCCGGAACGTTCCTCGTCCTGGCAAGAAGCTTCTGGGCGGTCCTCGTCGAGATCACTTCTTGCGCCGGTATCTCGAGCTTCTGCGCTTTCCTCAGAATATCCTGGAGTCGCCTCTTAGCCTGCTCCACATCCGGCACCCCCATCTTCTTTATTTTTATCGCGCCTCCGCCCCGCTTGTCGACCCCCGCCTCCCGCGCAGCCAAGGTCCGACCTCGCAAGGATCGTGTCCTCGTTGCTGGCACGGCTCTCGCGATCCAGACGTTAACAGAGCCGAGCTTCCGAGCTTCGCTTATGGCGCCGGGTCATCCTCGGGGCGTGCAGCTGCTGCGGCCACTCTGCAATATTCAACAGTTCTCCTTAACCCTCCTCTCCTCTCTTCTCTTCGCTTGTCTTATGGCATCTAATCGGACTCTGAAACGAGCGTTTCGAACAAAATCTGCCGAGCGTGTAAACACAGTGCAAAAGTATCCGGTCACGCCACCGGATACACCGATACGTAACCGCTATAATAAACTCGTTATCGGAGAGCAAAATCGAGACGACGTTCTCGGGATCGTGTTTCGAGTAAAAATGAGATAACACGGAACGCGCCGATGCTAGAGGGGCCTCACCGCGACGGTCCGGAGACGAGAAGGGACCCAAGTTTTCTTTTAAGGCCTCCGAAGTCAGTCGTTGCCGAAGAAACGAACGCGCTTGTTGGATGAGCAACCACTTCGATCTTTGCTTCGACCATAGTTAAATCGAGGAGTGTTTTAGTTTACTCTCAACGTTTATTAACCCTTTGCACTCGAATGGCGACTCTGAGACGACACTAAAACTTGCAATACCATTATTTAAGCAACTTTAAGTACGAGTCATAGTAATTAATTTCGTATGAACGAAAGAAAGTGGACTATCTACAGTGGAGCTTTTATAGATAACAATATTGTTTCGATTTTGAAGTGGAATTGCTTCGAGGGCAAAGGGTTAACCCTCGCCCAGTATACGACAGGTTTCTACCCATTTCCGGACACACCCTTCGACGTTTCGACCAACGAAAATTCTATAAAATCGACGGGACTCGTTGAAAGATTGTTTTCTCGAAAGAAAACTAGCGTAAATGTCGAGACGCGAGCGCGAACTCGCCGGCGAAGATTTCCGAGCGGAAGCGAGAGAGAGGGTAGTCGAAGTTCGGGGGCGAGTGATCCGACGTTAAACGAGTCGGCACTTAATTCCAGCCGAGGAAGTTCGTACTAGCGATCCTCCGCAGCCCCGCAGCCTGCCCCCCCCCCCTAATCGATTCTGAAATTATTCCCGGCGCACCGAGGTAATTACCTAATAATTCCAGGATCGATCCGCCGACAGAAACGATGCGGCACACTGAAACAGGGAGACAGAGGCAGGGAGACGGAAGTAAGGGGGAAGAGAGATAGCGGGAGAAAGTCAGCCACCCTCTGCGATTCGTACCCCCGCGAAAGTTCGACCTACTTCTAGCCAGCCGCGGATTGCAAGGGGTTCCCTTCGAGCAACGCACTTCATACCGGTCCAACGCGTTGTTTAAAACATTCAAATGTATAATTATATGCAAGATCGCCTTCCTAGAATATCGTAACGAAACTCGCACAAAATTTAAACGAATTAAACCTTGTTTCTACGAGACTTTACGCGCTAGCCAGAGGTCTTGCTCGGTAGGTTTGATAAGGCTAAGTAAATTCGAAAGGAAGCTTAGAAAAGCTTCTCAGTTCCTGAACAACGAATATTACGCGTCTTTATTTGGAATCAATTTAGATACTGGATATAATCCGATGGTTTATACGATTTTACCGCAATAAACTTCGAAACCTCGGTGCGACGACAACCTTCGGGGCAACTAGCTGCGACCGCACCCCTCCTCGAAGTAAAATGTTGTATAAATATCGCAGATTCTTTGCAGCCAAAATACTCCGACCGTCGCCAATTCTAAATTTCGTTCTACAACCGATCGCCAGCGTCAACGATACTTTATAACGCGAAATTCTACCGAAATTCAACGATAAAATAAACGTAGGATGAATGGTCCTTTGTGCATGCATGTGGGCGACCAGGTCATCTTCCGACGGACCGGAGCGGCGCCGGTATGTTTGGAAAAACTCGAGAGGGTGCGAATGAAAAGTATTTGGAACAGAACGATAGGGAAATATACGTGATTTTCTGAATGTCAGCCGCGAATGCGAGAGACGAAGTGTAAACGAGACTAATGCATAGGAATGAAAGGTATAAAAGCGTGGATATATTGGGATATCCAGAATATATTAGGCGAGCGTTTAGAGGGTGTGTTCGACGTGCGACGGGAGTCAGCGGGTGTTTTACATAGGATCAAAGGGCGAGTTACAGCGACCGTTTAAGCGAAATATAGTATTTCGCTTAACAAAGGTGTTAATTAGCTTGCTCTTTCTCAAAGAATCCTACATAAAATTATCGTTAGAGTAATCCGCGGCAATCGTAAAGCAACTTGTAAAGAGAGGCGACAGTTTACGCGACAAAGAAACACCGCGAATAAATAAAAGAAAAATCAACGCTAGTGAAATTTTCGCGCCGAACCGATGCTCTATTTGGAGCCGGGAGAACGGCTTACCTTTATCGATTTTCGACGGTCGAATCTTAACATAGAGCGACCGCGTCGCATCGGCTAATTATTCTCCGGTGGATTCGACAGTCCGATTTTTAATTATCGACGTATCGGTCGAACGGTCCGCTTAGCGACGCGAGCCGCGGATATCGCCGAGCGAGAACGATCGACCCGATTTCCCCGCGTCGCGTTCTTTCCGCGCTTCCCGCCAGAGAATCGAGTCGTTCGAATTAACCCATTTGCGTCGCGAGGTACGATAAAATAAAAAAAAAAAAAGAAGATCGCTCTTATCGCCGATTCCGCAATTACCTCAGGATCGAAGGCAGCCTACGTGTCCCGCTGTTTCGCACACGTTTGTTACAGGGATTAATTTGCACGCACCAATTCTCGGAGCCGCGCTCGGTCGACGGGAGAACGAGAATACGATTTTCAACGTTAAACCTGCCATAGAGCGGTTCGAACGCGACTCTCGCTGGATTTTTTATTTTCCAATTATCGAACTCGTCAAATTGCCTTCGTATAACAGGCCGCGATCGCGCGGTTCGCCCGGTGGGCGCAACAGCGGTAGGCCCTCGACGTTCTAGAATCGGTTAACCGTGTAATTTTTCCGCGTAAGAACGCCGCGACGGCTGCCGCACGATAATTAATTTCGCGAGGGCTCTCCTTTAAAATAGTTCGCTCGCCGGCGGAGCTCCCTTCGCGAAACTTTCCTCGCCCTTCTTTGAATTATATTCGAGTATCGAGAAGGGAGGAAAAAATCTTTTGTGAATCTTCCGCGAAAGTTCCGCGCTCGAGCAAGTTTCCACCGAGGAACTGCGTGGAGCGGAATCGCGGGGAAAGGGAAACCGGGGTGAAAAAGGGTGGAGGAGGCGAGGGAGGAACAGTTTATCTTCCCGGAAGAACTTTTCTCCTGTATGCGGAGGAAATACCCTTTCGATCAAACCGCGGCAACGAACCGCAACAGCCCCGGTACCCTGCGTCTCTCCATCAAGATTTCACCCCTCTCTCGCACTCTTTATCTTTCTTCTCGTCTTCTCCCTCTCCCATCCCCCTTTTCTCTCGCGCACTCTTTCTCTCGGTCCAGCCTCTGGAATCCAAACAGCCACGCGTTTCCACAATTCCCGATTCAACGCGATGCTCGCGCGCCTCGAACGCGAACGCCGCTGGTAAACACCCCGCGCAAAATAAGAGAGCCGAGCAATCCGTGTCCGAGAAAATGACTTTCCTCGCAGAACGCTCCTGAAACTCCCAGAGAATCTTGTCCGTTTTCCTCCCGACCGAGTTCGGTTAATTAAACCTCGATTAATTTTCGGGGTAGGTGCCCGGCTCGAACTCTGGGGCTGCGGAGACACGCATTCACCCCGATAGATCGATGTCTTTCGAGAAATTTACGAAAGCGTTCGCTGCCCGACCGACAACCAGGAAGATGCGAAACTTAAGCGATCGACTTTCTGCGAAATAACTACATCGTAAAAAGCTCTGTACATTTTGATACTCTTTGCTGCTCTTAGCGCGAAGACTCTTTCATTCGCTAAATGCGTCCCTGTCTTCTTTCGACCCGAAGGGGTTTCGCGACGAATACGAAGAAGTTCTTTACTACCTTGCAGAGCTCTCTTTTGCATGGACACTCGGTGCTGCTTTCGGTAAAAAATGTCTATTGCGAAAATACTCGAAGCAATTTTAACCCTTAACGGACCAATGCCGCCATATAAGCGGCACTGCACTTTTACTTACTCTAAAAGAATATAAAATTTAAATCGTATTGTTATTATTATTACCCTCTATATAAAATATTTCTTTTTCTATACTTGATTTAAAAATGTTTTACAGCTTCTCTTCGTATGAAAAATAGCTGGACCTGGTGGGAAGTAAACTTGAAATACTTCCGGACCGTTAAGGGTTAAGACTTTAGCGACCGGGGATTATTTCAGAATCATTTAAGTTCATAATTCATCACTGACAATTTTTTAATGGATCCCTCAACACTGACAGAAATTTCGATTGCGAATCGACAAGGCCTCCTAAGTAACGTTATCTAATAATTTCGTTCTAAATTTCAAAGTAAACGCAGTTTTCTAAGCCTCATTTTGTTACAGGGCAATTATTAAAAGACCTGTTAATAGGCTTCTCGAGCAAAGTTAAGACGCTTCTTTTAACTTAGAACATTTTTATTCTATGTTATAGCAAGACATTACAACAAGAGGCGACAAAGAGTAACTTGATATCGCTTCTGCGAGAGATCGATGTCGAACGATTCTGTCATTGTTTTCGTCGTTGTTCGATCGTTGTATCGGCACGTAATTAGTTGTGTCGCGTTGTTAATTTCAGCCGAACAAATATTTCTGTTCACCTGTGATTCCACAGACGCGAGAACGGAAAAACGAGAGAAGAAGAGAGCGCGAGCAGCGACGAGGAAATAGTTTGTCGGAAACAGTGGACACGGTTGTTGTTCGATATCGATCGAGCAACGCGAGAATGCGCGTGAATTATTTCGGAATGTTGTATTAATAAATTATGCGACGTCAAAGCAAATCCAGTCTCCTTTAACGCCGCTACAATTCATTTCGCGACGATCGCAGCACCTCGACGCGGTGCGTCGCAGCGATTCCAATTCCTAAATGAAAGAAAGCTATCGAAAACGACAAAGTAAAATATTATTACGATTTCTGTGTAATTAACGTTAGAACTACTGTTGTAGTTCATTAACCCCTTGCCCTACAATAACGAGTGATCAAGATTTCGATCTGAATCTTCTAAACATGTATTTCCATAATTTTCTTTAAACGGAAATAACATTTTATTTAATCGTTGATCGTGTACGGTCATTGGAGAATAGCTAGGCACGCGGTAACTACAAATTTCTCTTTTCTTTTTGTCGTTCTGCGGAGGACAAAGAAAGTCTAGTCACTGTTACTGTAAAATTAAAGGGTTCAAGAAGTACATCGGAAAATTGCTAATGAAAACATTTTTATAACTTCGGTAATAGCGAAAGAAATAAGTAGGGACCAGTCCTGTTGACTGGTTCGGTATTTCTAGTGTAAAGAACCCTTAGATTTATCAACTTCCATTCGAAATCTTCCTCGCAAGTCAGACTCGACGAGAGACAGATTTCTTGATACCGTTTCACCCCGAAAATCCTTACGGAAAACCGTTCCGACTTATGCGATGGCCTAACGATTCCCAGGAGATACGGCTTAGGATACGCGTGCGCTCGCAGACACCGATCGCTTCGAAGCAGACTGGAAACTGCGTAAGAATTGCTTTCGCAATCTTGTATTAAGACACGAGCTCGCGTCGAGAACCGGCTTCGCTCGTAGGATGACCTAATGCTTTCAAGGAGACTCGGCTCGCGATCGAAACGCTGCTCGATGAAAATCGAAGCCACCGATCCTTTCGAAACGGACGGGAAATTCTCGCCGACGTAGCTCTCCTAATCCGCCGTTTCACGGTTACGCGGGATGACCTAATCATTCGATGAGGAAAAATACAACTTACGACGCGCGAACGCAGCTCGACGGAGATCGAAGCCGCCGATCGTTTGGAAGCAGACCGGAAACCGTGATGGACCGATCGCGAGTACGTTTGGATGGTAAAACTTGGGAGTTCGTTGTAGACATAGTTCGTCCTAGTGCGGTTTTACGTTCGCAAGGAGCGTCGAGAAGCGGCCTGACTCGCGAGATGAGCTAATAATTCGAAGAGGAAACGGAGATCGAAGCCACCGATCGTTTGGAAGCAGACCGGAAACCGTGGTCGACCGATCGCGAGTAGGAAGTTCCGGTAGAAAAACACGCGGGTGTTTTCACGGTAAACGCGACGGCGCTCGATCGAAACAGCGGCAGCTTGCCGGCGGGGATGCACGCTGCGTTTCGCAGTTCCGTAGGGAACAGCGTGTGTTCGGGTAATCTCGGTTCTGGATGGAAAGCCGAAGTCGGGCCCTGCGAGAGCGCGGTGGTTGCCACCGGGAAAAGGGGCTATGGTCGACCAGGAATACGTACCCTTTCGTAGCCGATGGGCGGCGGAGATGGGCCCGGTGTCCGGCGAGCGACAGGGACGTTGGGACCGTGATCTACGCGCGGATGGTCTCGTCGGGGCCTGGAGACGAGGACGGAGGCTGTTGCCCGCGAAACTGGTTCACGGGGCGGGCCGGGTTGCAGCGCAACATCAACGAATCCTCGGCGAATCCTCTTCGGATCCTCTTCGGATCCTCTTCGGATCCTCGCCGATCTCCGCCGGTCGACTCAGCTATTCGAATAGCGCGCTGTCCTCCGCGGACAGGGTGACACTTGAGCGCGACACTTCACCCGAGACCGGTGCTACCGTGTGTCTCCTCTCTCTCTTTTTCTCTTTCTGTTTCTCTCTTTCTCTCTCTCTTTCTCTCTCTCTCTGTCTCACTGAACGAAACGGCACGACACGACACGACACGAAGACACGATTCGCGAGGAACACGAGGCGAGGTACCGCAACAAGGACGAGGACAACGACACAGAGCGCGGAAACAGGGTCAAGTTCCACTCGAGTGAAGGATCGATCATAGCCCGAGCTGGAACGGGCGAGAACTGACCGGCCTCGCCGAGGGTAGCTGCCCTTATAGATATAAGTCGGGAGGGTGGCGCAAGCGCAGCAGGGTGTCGCGCATGCACGATTCGCGCGGTTGCTTCGCTGCGCTTTCACGCTGCGGGCCACGCCGCGCTGCGATCCGTACGAAGAGAAGCTTTAAAGATCGAATCCGATTGGCCGCGCGCGAACCACAAAGAACCACCGACGAGGATAGAAAGTCGGTCGTTCGGTCAGAAAGCGACAGTAAGGTGATCGCGTCGAGCGATCAACCATGCTCGCGAAAGATTCGACGAAAATTCGCGTCCTTCCGCGTTCACCCCTTTGCGAAACAATTGATTCGTTCGTTGTTCAAAGTTTCGTCGACGGACACGAAGAAAGTTTACGTTCGTCGTACGCGGCAGATTGTTTTGGGCTGTCCGAAAAATTCGTGCCGATTCTGACGGAAGATTTAAAACAAAAATAAATCGACACGAGCTTTCCGGACGGCCCGATAAAATCTGTCGGACTTTGCGGTGTTAGCACGACATGTGCCGACTAGGTAACCGATGCTCGAGGGACCGATGTTTCGATAAACTGTATGTAAACGACCTCTGCAACGAAACTTCAACGATCAATGTAGTCACGTACGAACAATTCTACAACGACTAGGACGAACGAGCAAAAACTAAGATGCTAAGAAGAGCAGCGAATTAGGCCCCTACCCTTTCCGCGATTTCTCCCTTCTCCGGGCCCTACGATTCGCCGGGGATCCGCGCAAGTCAAGACGATGCTCGTTTCCAAGGGTAGCCAATTTTCTAACTCAAGAAAGCCACACACGTCCGTTTACAATTCTACGCCAAATGTGGTGAACAGTCCGAAACGCCAATTGTACAGCCTTCGACGTTTCGACCACCCTACCCTAAAATTCTGACGCGAAGAAGCCAAGGTGCAGGATTACTATAGCGACTTCTGAAAACGAAATAGAAAGGATATTTAGAAATAGGAGATTCGAGTTGTAAGAGCGGGTGCAAGACCCGCGAGGCCGAGAGAACGTACGGGCAGGCCGAAACAAGGCGAGTACTCGAGGAAACGATAACCGGACGCTGTTTCCTTGGAAAGTTTAACCGGACTTTGATCGTTCCGTGGAGATAAATTCAAAAGTTATTCTGTGATCCGCGATTCCTTTCTCGTTTATTCGTCGCGTTCCAGCAGCGTCCAATCTCTCGGCACGTAATCGTTTCCAGCGTTCCCGCGACCCTCGCCAAGAAGTTGCCGGCGTCGACTGTTATACAATTTTCGAATTTTACTTTGAAATCGTTCGAGCTCGCTCCGGTAATCTTTATCCTCCCGCTTTCTCTCGCTTCCCGACTACGATCCGCCGAGCGTCGATTGCGAGGAACTCGAAATAGTCGCGTTCGATCACGAACCACTACCTATAAGAACTTTGTCTCCGGTACGCTGCGTAAACATAGTTCAGCAACAGGTCCCTGTAATGCTCGCACCGAAAGAACGGAAACGCAAATGCACCGGGTAATTCCCGGTAAGCACGTCGTCGCGCGATCGAGCAGGATCCTGGGAACAAACAACCGAACGGTTCTCGATCGAGTGATTAATCGAGTCGGCGATCGTGATCTCGCGACGCGGGACGGTCGTTCCGAATGGCGGCTGGTCTTCGGGAGCATGCCAATACGTCTTCGCATCGATGCTACAACCCCCCAAGATCCGTAACGCAAATTCTCTGACGCTCACAAAATTGTAAGCTCTCGATTCTCAAGCGGTCCGAATTTTTATGCATCCGATTCTCGAGCACCTTCGAACCGCATGCGCCGAGTTTTCAAGCGCTCTCAAGTTGCAAGCGTTGCAAGTACGAGTACTAGTAATTCATTTCATAGGTACGGAAGGAAATAAACTATGTACAATGCAGCTATTATAGATAAAAATATTGTATCGATTTTGGAATGGAATAGTTTCGAGTGCAAAAGGTTTATTCCCAAGCGCCGGATTGCATAGCGCCTTGTTCGGTGTACCTCGATCGAGCATAGGCTCGCGAAGAGTCCCAGTTTTAAGTTATTCTACGACATGATAATTCGTTAATAAATTTCCGATCGTCTTCCTCTCGTAGCCCCGTCCTGGCAGCTTCGAGGGTGACTGAGAAGCGGATGGCGGCAACGGTGGCGATGCGACGGTGGCTGTGGCTAATGGGTCGGGGGCGCGCAACTTCCGGAGCCATTCGTGGATTATCGCGGTCGAGGGATGAAAAAGTAATTTACAGTCGGTCGTTTAATTTCGATCGCCACCGCCTCAGAGCTCCGACGCCGTTCCACCTGCCCTGTTCATGCCCGGTCACGTTCGCCCGTCTATTTCTCGGCGATGTTTATCCGTCGAGGGGAATTTTTACCGCGTCACGGCCGATAATGGCACACGTTCCCGCGACGTAGCACGCGAAATCGACACCCTCCGCGATCTACGACGTACCAACGGCGAAACACGCCATCCAAAAGCCGCAGGACGTTCGGCGTTCACGAGCACGCGACAGACAAGCGTTTATCTCGTACGATGGCGCGGCAAAGTTGCGTTAAATGTCGCCGCTTCGAGAACGAAACGTTCTACTCGTCGTGTACAGCCACACGACCGGAAAATCGAGACCTCTGCAGAGATATACCTGCTAATGATGCGGATAAATTTCTGCTAGTTATCCTGTAGATATTCCAGAAGTTAAAACGACTTTACCGTCCACCATTTCAGACTCGAGCCGCTGGTATTTAACGCGACCTTACCGTAATATCAAACTTAGATTCTACGACTCGAAGAACTACTCGAACCATTCCATTCGTAATATCCAACCGTTTGCTTTACAACGTCGAGTCAAACTCGCGCCGAAGAATCTCGAAAGGGTTCCGATGCATACGCGTGTTACGTAATTTCCTTCAAACCGACGTCAAATTGCAGCGACCTGGGAATCCCCAAAAATTGGGGACTTGGCTGTTTGCTGTAACCGCAGACCGAACGTCCTGTAATCTTTTTACACGCCCCGGCGGAAGTACCTTGCGTACACCTTGCGAACACCTTGCGACCCCCCAAGGCCGTGCGCGTACGGAGAAAAGTTGTTTCGAACTTCGACCTTGAGTTCGTATCTCATGGTCATTGAAATTGGGGATTGAAACTGGGGAGTAACTCTTGGCGAATAACTAGGAAACTTTCGAATGGCCGAAGTTGCATATTCGATAAATTCGCGTACGCTGTTTGGTTCTTGCGCGGCTCACGATCTCGTCGCCGTTAGGACTGAATTAGTGCACAGGCACAATGCCAAATACGTATCTGGATGTATATCTCCGGCGCGCTATCGTCTCTCGCAATTTACCGAAAACAATAAGCACGCTCGCAGCGTTCGATGATATACAAGCTCTCGCGAGAAATATTCTACACTGTATACGAGCTTCGCAGCTCGCCGTATTTCACACCGTTTCACCAGGCTGAATCTATAGGCCCCAGCGAATTACATTTAACCAGAGAGAGAGAGAAAGAGAAAGAGAGAGAGAGAAAGAGAGAGAGAGAGAGTTAGAAGGAGAGTCCCACGTTGCCACGACTCTCGGTCACAGTGATTTTATTGCGTTAGACGCGAGACGTACAAGTTAATGAATTTTGCTCCGTGAGCTCCGTCGTGATTAGTTGTCCTGGGAGGAGGTTGCTTACGAAGGACAGTACTCCACGTCGCGTATCGCATTCCGATAATCGAGCCATAACTCCTGGTGGTAGAGGCACACGGCTCCGCCGCCTCGGGAGAATTGCGTGTCCTGAAAAGAAACAAGTATGCGGGGAAAATCGGAACGACGAACGAGAAAAGAATTATGGATACTTACGGCTCTGTTAATGTCACCGATGCAGACCCAGCTACCAGACATCGTTCGATTGGTCATCGTAACGGCCCATTTAGAGTGGTCGCGAGTGCTCGAGAAGTCGATGTTCGCCGCTTCGAGCTTCAATGATTTCACATTGTAGACCCTGGAATGGAAAGCGAACGTGAGAGCGACGCGGCCGACCGGAAGAACGTTTAATATAACGTTTCGCGTAAAATCCGTAAGGTCGTTTTCAATTTATTTACGCCACTGATCGTAGCTCTTTCCTGCCAGATACAATGCTTATTTAGTTGCACCGATAGCGCGGTAAATTATCCCCAAAATTTCGGAAAGATCGGTTCGCTCCGTTCTTTAAAATAAATCGCCGAAAGTTCATCAACCCCTTGCCGTATTGCGACCAGTCGGGTTCGTGTTCTCGTACGCTCGACAACTGCAACCATCGAATTCTCAAACGCTCGCAAATTGTACGCGTCCAATTTTCCAGCGCTCTAAAACCGCACACATCGAATTCTCAAACGCTCGTAAATTGCACGCTGCCAATTCTCAAGCGCTCGAAAATTACACGCATCGAAATCTCAAACGCTCGCAAATTGTACGCGTCCAATTCTCGGGCGCTCGAAAATTGCACGCATCCGATTCTCAGGCGCTCCAATCTTGCATCCATGCGATTCTCGTACGCTCAACAACTGCAACCATCGAATTCTCTGGCGCTCTAACACCGCACGCATCGAATTCTCAAACGCTCGCAAATTGCACGCTGCCAATTTTCGAGCGCTCGAAAATTACACGCATAGAATTCTCAAACGCTCGCAAATTGTATGCGTCCAATTCTCAGGCGCTCGAAAATTGCACGCATCCGATTCTCAGGCGCTCCAAACTTGCATCCATGCGATTCTCGTACGCTCAACAACTGCAACCATCGAATTCTCTGGCGCTCTAACACCGCACGCATCGAATTCTCAAACGCTCGCAAATTGCACGCTGCCAATTCTCGAGCGCTCGAAAATTACACGCATCGAATTCTCAAACGCTCGCAAATTGTACGCGTCCAATTTTCGAGCGCTCGAAAATTGCACGCATCCAATTCTCAGGCTATACGATAGCAGTCTATTCGATCTGCAGTCAAAGACTGCACGCATCGAATTCTCTGGCGCTCCAAACTTGCGTGCATCCGATTCTCGACTGCCCTAAAACTGCACGCTATACAATAACGCAAGGAGTTTCAGCGCGACTAATCGGACCGCTTTGATTCCGCGGTACTTTTGGCGCGCACGTAAGAACCGGCGATCCTTACTTTCTTAACTTGCACAAGGAAGGCAGCTTCCCTCGACCGTGCTGCCAGGTTTGCACGTACAGGTCCGCCTGCAATTGCGGCGAAACGAAGTCAGCGTACAGATCTGAAAGCAGCACCGAGTTACGCAATCGTTTCACCTCGGGACCCGACGTTAACTTGTTACCTTTCAGCCATTTACTGCCTTTGGCGAACGAAATAAACCTCGCGAATCCTGTGGAGGCTATGACTTCCCTATTGTTGTACGGGGTCTTTTTGATGCGTTTCTGTTCGGTCGCGTTCTTCAGCACCGGGTACTGTTTCGCGAGCGAGTCCGGCATGTTCTTCGCGTACACCGATATCTCGTTGTACATCAGCTGTTTGCCCACGATGTCGAACTGGTCGCTCCTGAGCGAAATGCAGAGGAAACTCTGACCGTAGTACGTCGCGCTATCAGGATACGCGTATCTACCTTCGATCGTTACGTTCTCTCTGCTCGATGGTCGATTCAACACGCCGCCTTTCGGCACCGGAGGAAAATTAGGCACGCTGTGAATCAACCAGAAACC
>CM052085.1:890084-984367 GCA_028453745.1 Agapostemon virescens
TCGAATGAAACGGTCCAATAAAAATGGTTAGCTTCTAAATCGGAAGCTAGCGAACGCAGTTGCATCCAAAGGCAGGTTCGGCGACCCTGAAGCGGCTGAGAGATTAGTACTAATTAATGTATCTTTTATAGACTTACCGGGTCGTAAAGAGGCGCTAATGTTAATCCAGGGATAGAGTATTCCGAGTTGACGGTCCTTGTAGTCATTCGCCAGCCGGTTCCGACGGTACGATTCGAAATGAAGAGGTACGCGACGCCTTTTCTGATCAACGGATTGCTGCTTTGCGACGTTTTCGGTAACTTGTACATCACGTACCTAGGAGATTAAGCAACGTGAAATGATTTCACCTCGGTTACCTCCCGTTTCGAGTTTCTTTGAGCTCAACGGAACATCCCGTATCAACGCTCTACCTATCGGAATCTTACGGATCGGAAACATCTGTAGAAATCACTTACCAATCGACGGTCGAATTATTTTCGTCCTTGCACTGCAATTCATTTCTAAGACCGCCGTTTACGGCCTCACAAACGATCAGCAACGTGACCACGCAACAGATAACACGCATTATGTCCAACTGAAACGAAGACAAAGGTCCGTTCAAGCGATCAATTTCCTTTCCGTCGTCGTTTTCACGCAAATAACAACGGCCAGTTAAGTGTCATTCGCAACTATTACTCATAAAGTGAAGTCACGGCGACGATTGGAATTATACGAGCCGTTGAATCCGGAAAACCTTAATTACCATCTCTTCCAGCACAAAGATTACAGTTTCACCGTTAAACCTATTAACCCTTGGCACTCGAATGGCGCCACTTAAAGCGCCACTAAAAATTGCCATACTATTATTCCAACAACTTTTACGTTGCTAAATATTTGGTTGTCCGGAAAGTTCGTGCCTTTTAACCCTTTGCACTCGAAGCAATTCTACTCGAAAATCGAAAGAATATTTTTATCTAGAATAGCTCCATTGTAGATAGTTAATTTCTTTTCGTTCATACGAAATTAATTATAATAACTCGTACTTAGAACATTAAAATTTTTATCGATTTTTCAACTGCAAACCTAGCGATGTAAAAATTATTTAAATAATAGTATGGCAAGTTTTAGTATCGCCTTAGTGGCGCCATTAACCCTTAGCACTCCAATGGCTCTTCTGAGGGGACATTGAAAATTGGCAGAATATTCTTCAAAGCAATTGTTACACTAGAATGTTTGTATTTAAGAAGCTAATAAATATTGAAGTGTTGCATTAATGGTAACAAATTTGATATGCACAAAAGGAAATGGACCACGTATAATGGAATTATTCTAGGACAAACAAACACCTCGAGTTAGGAATTAAAATTGCTTGGAGTGCAAAGAGTTAAGTTTAGGTATATATTTATTAAAAATAAAAATAAATCGGCACAAACTTTCCGAACAACCCCAATACCTTAATGTTCCAAGTACGAGTAATAGTAATTAATTTCATATGGGCGAAAGGAGATGAAAATATTGTTTCGATTTTGTAATGGAATTGCTTCCAGTGCAAAGGGTTAACCCCTTGCCGTGCCATCTTCCTTACAGCTAAAGTTACAATATTGTTATTGCAATTTATATCTTTTATACTGCTGCATTTACGTCAAGCTGAACTATTGATTGCTTTGTTTAAAATTTTCATCTGCGAGTCTGACTCGTCGTAATATGGCAAGAGGTTAACGAGCTTTCCGAGATATTTAAATAAAAATAGTTGATGCTTCACGGTTACTGTTATCGCGATAGTCGTTCATCGGCTTTCAAGGGACCGTTGCTCCTTGGTACGTGAACGTTTCATTGTTTAACAAATATCCGTTTCTAATGCAAAGGAAATCAGCCGCGCGGAGTTTTCATATTCTCGTTAATTCTCAATTTACCGTCGGGATCGTGCAAACATAAATCTCCAGTAATTCACCGTTGGTACTCCAATGGCGCCTCTAAGACGACGCTAACAGTCGCCTTACCGATTACTCGAAACTACTTTTACATCGCTATGTTTGCATTTTAAAAATTGGCAAATATTGAAGCATGTGCCGATAACGGTAACTAACTTTGTACGCACAAAAGGAAATTAACCGTGTACGACCGAACGAGTTCGAGATAAAAAAAGTCACGATTTTGGAATTAAAACTGCTTGGAATTAAAACAGCGCGAACGGTCAACGTACCCAAAAATAACGCGGCTATTTCGATAAATCGCTCGATCCTAAATCGTGTACTTTAACCCTTTTGTTCTTCTCCACCGATCTTCCTTTTGCACGTGGAAAATATTGAGTTACCCGCAAAGTTCGTGCCTATTTCGACGGAAGATTGAAACGCGACGCATTCAAGTTTTGGTGAATATTTATTAAAAATAAATATAACGTCCTGACGTGAACGTTGTAAAATTCAGAAAATCTCTACGGTGCCAGAATTCCCTTAGCGCGTGATTATCTTGCTTATTGGTTGCAGAACAAACTCTGTACAGTTTCCCGGGCTAAGTTGATTTATTTAAAACAGAATTAAAAAAGAATCTGTTTGAAAATTTAAAGTTGTGCACTTACAGACATTTTTCGAAATCGCAGCAGAAGTCCGTTCACTGCGGGATGACCAGTGAGGGTGTAATCGTGGAACGTGGGACCAGTGATTCTTTAAGTGTCGACTGTGGGACGAACTATGGGTCCCCACTCCGACGCACAGTTGTCCCCTCCACTTCGCTTCCGCCGCGCTGCGAACGAGCGTGCGTTTACTTTGTCCCTGCGTGTTTCACGCGCAGGGTCGCCAGGCGTACGTCGTTCGTCGAGATACGTGAAGCATCGGTGTCAAGAGCTTGGACCCAAACACGGCATTTTCGAGAAAAGAGCATTTCTGGGGTTATTCCGAGACGCTTTTTCCTTTGCGAAAATCTCGTACGCTGTTGCGTTTTCGAATTATTAGCGAAAAGCTTGGTCCAATTGGAACGCGGCTACGGCGAACGGATTGCTGCTCAGCGACGGACTCCGCTGAGCTTGGCCTTGCCGAAAGACGTTCGCTGTAACCACGCTTCGATTGGTCCGCAGTTTCCATTGATAACTCGGAAAACGAAGCATCGAAAATGAAAATTGCCGAAGGAAATGATTTCGTGGAACAATTGCAGAAGGTCGCGTCTTTCAAGGTAACCGATGTTTTTGTGGTACCCTGCAAACTTCGAATAATCGCCTTGAAGATCTATGTGACAACGGCTGCGGACAAACTACTATAGTCCGTGTTCAGAAGTCACAGCGTACCGTGAAGCTGAAACGTTAGAGGGGAGAATTATTACATTTCTGCGATGTAAATATATAGTATTATTGCTAAACGTCTTATCTTTTAATAAATCGTGTCGAAAACACATTGATAATTTTATTTAACTTAATGAATCAGCTTATTGAAAAAAAGAAAATGATGAAATAAACTTTCAATTTGATAATTACAGTTGTATGCATTAAAAAACGAAATTTTATATAGTACGGTACGTATGGTTAGACAATTTTTTTTTAAGGAATTGTACAAAGAAGGGGTAAACATTTTTTAATCAGTTTTAAAACAAGATCTTATTTCATCCCTTTGATGCAAGAATAACACGACACGTTTGAATATAATTTAATAATGATACATTTATGTAAAAACGAAGATAGAAAATAATGTTTTTAATATGAATTCTTCTACATTTGTATTAATTTGTATTTGTTGTTGATCGCTATGCGTACATGTTGGTAGGATCTTAGGGAAATAGATAGAACAGACCACACCTGGACTCGAAGTCGAGACCCTCGCAGTCCGTAACTGATCAACTCTTGTTCGCATCCACGAATGAATACTTCATAGACCTTGATACCAATTAATGAATAAGTGGCGCCATCCATGGTCGCATGCTCAAAGCGTATGGTAGCAACAAAATTTATAATATGATCGACTGCATTGAAGCAGCAATATGGCGGTCGCAAGCCACAGTGGGCTGAACGTCATAATATTACAATGAGAAAACAAGACATATCGTGTAATGGAGTATTAACGTATTAATAACCGTAACTCAACGAGATGCTTTCTTAGCAATGACACTGCCTACGGAAAATTTGCAGCTGCACGACGGTTCCCGTTGAGACATCTCGAGGAACCGACAGGGAACACAAATAATGAGTCCTATTGCAGTACTTGTTACAGAATATTCCTAACGCTGACAGAAGAACGAAGAAACGACTCGCAGATCCTCCAGCGAATGGAGGTACGCGTCTAATTATATTAATTACCTTGATCTAGAAAAATAATAATGTATCTTATCGTAATAGATTTTTAATTGTGCTATCAACTAAAGTATTCTATAGATAGCCTTCTCATTTCCTTTCATTTACCAACCTATCTACGAATATATTTAGATAAACCTGATATAAACTAGTTTTATTGTTCTGTAGTTTTTCAGTGCATTTGGAAGCATATCTACAAGATCTGTGCAACCCAATGCACAGTTGCAAATAGGAGAAACTTGTAACGTGTACTTTTAATATTCTGTGAACTCAACACAAGCAAAGATGAATCGAATAGACGCCGGCTCGGATAACGGCTGGCACGAGTGCGCGAAATGGTTGACACGATGCGGAGCTTTAAGAGCAGATCACAAAGCGAACTGGCCAAAAGCAACTGCAATCGATTTAGCTTACACGTTAAGGGACGGCGTATTGCTATGCAATCTATTGAACATGGTGGATCCTGGTTGCATAGACATGAAGGATGTCAATCAGAAACCACAAATGTCCCAATTCTTATGTTTAAGGAATATTAAAGTGTTTTTGTCTGCATGCTCATCGATCTTTGGTCTGTCCGAATCCGACCTTTTCGAGCCTTCGATGTTATTCGATTTGACTCACTTTCATCGTGTGCTATGTACGTTATCCGCTTTATCCAACTGTCCACGTCTCAGACGCAAAGATATCCCGTGAGTAAATTAAAGTCTATAATTTCTCAGCTGCAATTTATATTACTTTAATATATAATACATTTTGTTGCTGCAGCGGATTCTCTGTAGGACATGGTAGATCTCAAGAAGACATGTACAAAGATTTGCAAAGCGCCGGAGCCGGGTAAGCATTTCTGTCTGTCCATAAAATACTGTACAGTTTACAAACGCCGTCGTTTATTACGAATTATTCTAAAGATGTAAAAATATTAATGTATCCAATGTAAAATACAACAGCACATGTATATATGTGTTGCACATTGTAACTCGTTAATAACTTCTGTCAATGGGTTTAGCCCCACAACAGGAATGGTAGCATTTACCATAAAGCCTAAGGCTATGGATGTAGATGAGACCCAAGTCTATCAAGAATTACTTTGCTTCTCGAGTAATTCTCAACACGACTGGCCTTCCGTGAAGAAGGTATCTGTCGTTCGTAATTTCAAAGATTACCCTGTTATACATGCAAAGTACCAAACATCACTGTATGCCGCAATCGAATCCATGGAAAACGTTAACTTTTTCCGAGCTATTGCGATTTTGTACAGTGATACTGGCACCACTGTTTTCAAAGAATAGAGGACGACTCGCGTGAAAGGGAACGCTTAATTATTTTTGTTGAAATCGTAGATAAACGAAAAATTGTACCAATATCTGTTTACTCTGATCGAGTTTATCGTCAAGGTCTCCCAAAGGTCATTGATGATAAGTGTAGTAGAATATCAGTAATTACATTGAGAAGATTTTGACAGTGACCTAAGTCAGAAGAGTCGTTATCCGATTTGACCCCATTGACCACTACAGTTTTCCTCTTTCGCAATTTTACTTTTAAATTTAAAATTCTTTTCAAATGTATATAATAGATTGAAAATAATACAACAATATTTTTAACTTTTTCTAATGTTTTTGCTATTTTAAATCACACTGCCATTTTAAGTTACTTTGTATATTAAGAAATCCGTTTGACGTTCCATTTCGCGTGACTCGATCTGTATAACATCTACTGCAGAGTTTTCTGTGTTAAGCTGTACCCCTTGTTCTCGACGAGATGTATCATTGTTAGAATTAGTTTTAAGTTTGCCAGAAATTTTCTTTTTCTTTCGTGCATGAATAGTGCATGGCTGTTCGTTCATACTTTTATGCTAAAGCCGCGAGGACGAAGGTCGCCGCAGAAGGTTTAGAAGGCGAGAAGGCGATGAAGCAGGTGGAGGAGGGGACAATGGTGATCCAGTCGGTGAGGAAGACGGATATGGAGCATTTTGCAGCCATGCTCAAAACGAGGAGATCTACAAGGGCCTTTGTAGTCTGCACTTGCCACCTCCTCCATCTGTTGTACAGGTCGTTAATGTTTTTTTTTTCATTTTATTTATTTGCTATATACATAGAATATATACCTTCAATGACATTGTAAATCCATTCAATGTCAATCTATTAGTCTTATTATGCTTCTTAGTATGTACTCCGAATTCTACTTCTATTGAGCTGAAACAGAAGTTCATAACATTTTTAATTTAAAATTCACAGATAAAATTAAGATATTTACTCATAGATGTATTCAATAACATATTCTCCATTCTGTTCTATTATTTTTGCCATTTCTCAGGTAACTTGTCATGTTATCAAATAAATCTGTCACTAAATATCTTAATTTTTTCTTTGAATTATAATTTAAAAACGCTACGAACTATTACAAACAACTACTATTTTCAATGCGTTCTCCTCATAAATAGGACGGCATAATCTCCGGAGGCGGGAAAAGTGATTATGTGATTCAGGAGCTTGTTGAAACCGAAAGAAATTACTCGGACGTCCTCAATAGTTTGCTCAAGCATTTTGCTAGACCGCTCTCATCTTTGCTACGGCCCGAGGATTCGGCACGAATATTTTTTGGGATTAAAGATCTCGCAGAAATTCATGCTGGTTTTCACAGTCAGCTCCGTAAAGCCCGAGACGGTGTTGCTTTGGCACAAGTCTTCCTCGATTGGAAAGAAAAGTTCCTCATATATGGTGATTACTGCGCAAACCTAACTCTCGCACAAAACACATTGCAAGATGCTTGCGCGCGAAACGAGTTAGTTAATCAAGAAGTTATCGTAAGTTTTCTGACATATTCCTTTGACGGCCATACTGGCGCATTACACGTGTTCTACTCTAAGCGGTAATTAGCATTAATTAATGTTATACCGATCACAGAGATGTCAACAAGAAGCTAATAACGGTAAATTCAAGCTGAGGGACATACTCTCTGTTCCTATGCAAAGAGTGTTGAAGTATCACTTACTGTTGGATAAACTAGTAGAAGAGACTCCCTGCGAGTGGACTGATGACATATGCCAACTTGGAAAAGCCAGAGAAGCTATGGTCGATATAGCTCAATACATCAATGAAGTGAAACGCGACTCTGACACATTGGACATCATTAAGGACATACAGGCATCGATAATCGATTGGGATGTTCCGGAAGACGCGCAATTAAAAGATTTTGGACGACTGCTTAAAGATGGAGAACTTAGGGTACTATTTGGATAAGAGTATTTGAAAATATATAAGGAGTCCCGCATTATTCAAAGAAATAGGGAGACTCCTGAGACAAATCTTAACAACTTTCCTTTGCAGGTGCAAGCTCATGGCGACCATCGAATGAAAGTTCGTTACGCGTTCGTTTTCGAGCAAGTAGTATTAATTTGTAAAGCGGGCAGAGGAGAACAATACTGTTACCGTGAGACTTTACAGCTGGATGACTATAGATTGGAAGATCCCATGGGAAGACGAACGTTGGGCAGAGATACCCGATGGACTTATCAGTGGTTGCTCGTTCACAAAAACGAATCCACAGCATATAGCTTGTACGCCAGAACGGAAGATCAGAAGCAGATATGGATGAAAGCGTTCCAAGACGCAATGGATAACGTTAATCCCTCCGCTTGTCGCAACACTAACCATAAGTTTAAACTGACCACTTTTGACCGACCCCTTAGCTGTAATCGGTGCGACAAGTTTTTGAAAGGTCGCATATTTCAGGTAAAGTAGAAGACTATAATTCTCGTTCTTGTATTCGATAAAAACAGAAGAGGGTGTGTTACCTTGGGGTAACAACGCAAATATTAATTATTGATAAATAATTCTGTTATCCAAATATGGGTTCCACGCTGACAAGCGTGTTAATAATGATAATCAATGGAAAATTATGTATTACGATGTGCGTTTCGTTGGTTCAGGGATACCGGTGTGAAGTGTGTCGTTATGCTGTGCACAAACAATGCATTGCACAATCAGGCAGATGCACACCAGTGCCGCTGCCATCACCACCCCCGCCGCCTCTACCATGCGAACGTGCTCTGTCGATGAAATTATGGTTTGCGGGTGAAATGAGTCGAGACACAGCTTCCAATAAATTAGAACCCCGCGAAGATGGTACATACATGTTACGAATGCGGCCTCCAGGACAATCGCGTATAACATACGAAACGAATTACGCTCTTAGTATCAAGTAAGGTTCTTTGCAGAAATTTTCAATAAATTTTCTGAATGTTAACATTAAACCTACCTAGACTTAAAAGAAACCGGTATATGTTACATTATAAAAAGATCGATATTCAATACATTTGAACTATATGCCATTCGTATTATAATATGGTGGGCTAAGAATCATAATAGCTTTTCCAGGAAAGCATCATTATGATTTCAATAATTATAAAATAAAAAATCTGGAATAAGTCATTTGAGCGATGGTAGGTCTAATGTTGATTGACGAGAAACTTGATAATGTATATGTTTTAATATTGTAGGGCAAACGGAGCAGTAAAACACATACGGGTGTTTAAACGTGACGTCGATGGAGCTGATTTATATTATCTCAGCGAATCGCGTTTCTTTAAGAGTGTCGTCGAACTTGTTGAGTATTACGAACGGGCATCGTTAGCGGAGAATTTTGAGAAATTACATCAACGCTTATTATGGCCGTACAAGCGTGTACTTGCCAAAGCATTGTTCGACTTCCGTGGAGGGGAACGTAATCAGCTGAGTTTACGACGAGGCTGTAAAGTCGTTGTATTGAGTAAAGAAGGCGATGCCAAAGGATGGTGGAAAGGAAAGATAGGAGATCAAATAGGATTTTTTCCAAAAGAATACGTCGAAGAGGAATAATGACAAATTTGATTGCTTAGGTATATTTTCAATATGATGGCACAGATGATTCTCAAATATTTTTCCATATTAATCGCATCATCGTGCAATCGTAACACTTTATTAAAAACACTCCTCAGTAGAGAACTAAAGAAAAGAGATAAACTATATACAATATAATATATATAGTATAATACATTTTTACATTGTATAAAATAGGGATAAATTCATTCGTGCATCAATACCATTATAAAAAAGATAGTTTATTTTATTGTTCTCTTGACTCGAGGTTGTGCAGTATCACAATTATATAAATAGAAAATACATTTACGTGTATGAAAACAGAGCTAAAAGCTAAAGATACCATGGAATTTTAGAAAATGATAATCCGTAAAGATCAAAGTTGTCTATCTTTGTATATTAGAATCATGTGGAAATATATTATATTGCCAAATGTTCATAAGTATAGACAACTTTTTTCTTTATGACTATATTTTAAAGTCAATTGTCGAGTTTCAATTGTATATACTGTAATTCTGTATTGTTAACAATGCAAATTTTAACTATTCCTTAGGTAAATATATATACAAATACATACACAAGTATCGCTACACACATTATAGTAGCAAATTAATTGTACTATTTTTTTAACTGTTACACATATTTTCTGATTGTGCCAATGAGAATAATCAATAAATTTTAGTTCTTATTCAAACGTTAACATAAAAAAGAAATACTGACTTGCAATCCTACAATTCACTTTTAACTTTACTTTTCCTCTCACTGTATAGAGTAGAAGCTACCTTTTGCTCCAATCTTTTACATCCAGATGTTGCATAAAGATTATAGGGAGAAGGTCCAAAAATAACATAAGACATTACAGATGTTATATGATCCTGAGTAGGAGAAACATCTCTATCCATAAAAGCTTTGGTTAAACATTTTTTTATATGCACTTCTTCAAGTGGTAAAAAAGGTACATAATGGTCTATGAGACTTGTGTCGATTGTATCACTATGATAAAAACCACCTTTCTCGTTGAATGCTCCAATGCTTATCAAATTCTCAAAATCTTGAAGTTTAGTGTCACTTCTGTGTCGACCTTCTGTCCAAAGAGTTAATAAACGTGTTATAATTCGTGAACTGCCAGTATTTGACAAAAATATGTATATTGCTTTTGTAGTGTTCAATATGGTTCCAGAGAATCTCCATAATTTCATGTGTGTATTATAATCCAGAAATGGCACAAGAACATTTAACAAGCCTTCCGGCATCTTATCTACTTCATCAAATACAAATAACGACTGCTCGCATTGTTTTAAACTGCTGATAATGGTTTTACGCAATTCTTCCTGGATTGGACCAAATAAACAATATAAAAATTACCCTTTCTATACATTATAAACATCATGGAACAATATCTATTATAATAATATAAGTTCCTTGCTTCCTTTTTGTTCTTGCTTTAAAACCCAACCTTTTAATAAAGCATTAAGCATTTACCTTGTAGTGTTCTAAATCTCGTTCCAAAGGAAAATCATTACGTCCATTGAAGAAATGATAAAACTGACTTTTTTCACCTTTCTTGTATAATGACTTAGCTATCATTTGAGCTACAAATGTTTTACCAGTTCCTGGGGGACCATGGAAGCTCATAGCCAGAGCTTTGGGAGGGTTGGATTGACTTAAATGTCCCTTTAGAGCACTTATTACCACATGGTGCGCAATATTTTGTCCGTAAAGGTCATTCTTAAGAGCATCATCCAACTCTATGAATAAATACATAATTATGATAAACTTAGTTTCAATGCTAAAGTATGTGTAATATTTCATTTTCTAGTTGGATATACTCACTGTCGATGTCGGGCAAAATGTAATGGTTATTACAACATTCCACAAAGTTACATGATACGTACTTCAGTGAAGTGTCACCTATACTGGTTAAAAAGGACAGACCACTTCCCCAATAAGATTCACATCTTACAGAAATTGTTGCGAGGTTGACTATACATATAAACAACAAACCGGTAAAATTCATTCTCTGCTACTATTTGAATGTAAGTGAAAAAAGAACTCGATGAAATTTAAAAATAGTTTCTATTTGTGGCATAAGTGATCAACGACCATTCATTTCAACACGAATTAAAAGGCAAAAACACATTCGATCGTTTCACAATGAAATGTGTTAAATTTGCACGCTGAAATCAAACTGTTACTGAATTGAAATATTTGCATACATAAATCGCAACTTCTGATTGGTCTATACTGTAATTAATACTTCTCGCTACAGATTCGAAGGCCTAAAGTGAAGCATGTGTTCAATATCATAATTTTATAAGTGAAAAACGCTTTTTATAAAAATACAAAAAAAACCGGTAAACAAATTGCTAATAAATTCGTAACAGATCAAAATCTGATATTTCCATCTAGTAATGGTTTTGTTGACTCGGGTAGGAATTACAGGTTATGTTTCTGCTATGAAGTTACTAAAAACCGTAACTCGATGGCGTGACAGATTTTATGGTTTGGCGGCCTGTTTTGAAAGAAATGTGGCGATAGCGGGAGGAGAAAGAAAACAAAAGAATGTGACGAAAAATGAAGAAGCGTGGTTTTGTCCTGGACTTCCTAGCGGGTGGATCTTATCAGTAAGGCAATTTAGCAAACTCTGCTTTAGATGGTAGGATGTCTGAAGGCATCTAAGGACGATATATGTAGAAATCGGTAACGGATTAGGTAGCAACAAAAAGAGGTTGTGCAGTCGTTATCTATTTGTCCATCTGGTGGTGAACATAGAAGGTAACCGTCACAATGGCAGATTTTGGTCAACGTCTGCTACAAATCTGCTGCCCGATTCTGCTGGCAGGCTCATTGCTTTTCTGGCATTGCAGACTTGACTATTTGAGTAAGAATTGGATTCACACGTGTACCGGTTTATCATTCATCGAAAATCATTTTCTTCTACGATGCGAACTTATTGCAATTTACTATCAAAGTAATACGGTGGCTAGACTATATCTATCTTATCATGGTAGCGAAAAAAATATTTCCAACTAAAGATTAACGAAATTTACCGCTGTATTAGCAGACAGGAAATTTCCTCTCTGTTATTAGAATCTGGCATAAGATTCGCATCGTCTACTAATCAAATCGCTAAATTCAGACTGTGGCTGCGGCTAGCCGACAAGCATTCGAAGAAACTGTGCGTTCGATTTGCATTTTCTAATAAATCTTACATAGAACTATTCGAAACGAGACATAGTTATTAATATTTAACTCGCGTTCTAATCTTTCTGCGCAGCGATATTTATATAATATTCAACGACCTTCGAGACAGTATTCTTTCCTGATAGAAGAAAAATATGGCGACAGAAAATACTGCGACAGAGAATACTGCGACCGAGAATACTGCGACCGAGAATACTGCGACCGATGCCGCTCCCCCTGAAATATATACTCGAGAAGAAGTAGCCAAACATACCGATGCCAATGATTTGTGGGTTATCATTAACCGTAAAGTGTACAATTTGACTTCGTTTCTGCTTAAGGTTGATATAACAATTTCTTCGTTTCAACGTTTCTTTTCTTAATGTCTCCACGTACTATGTTTTCTCTGCAAAACACTTGAAATTTAAGCATCCGGGAGGAGGAGAAGTTCTTGTGCAAGTAGCTGGCGAAGATGCGACAGAGCCATTCGAGGATCTTGGTCATTCCAGCTATGCCAGAGAGATGATGGTAGAGTACAAAATTGGAGAAATTGAAGACGACCCTGTTGTTGTGGTTGACGAGACCAGGTAGGACATTGTTGTATTTAAGTTACCGTATATCGGATAGCACAATGTTCTAACAGTTGTGGTAGCCTGCTTACTACACTTCTAACAACCTGGTTATGGGATCTCTTTTCTATGCAGCCACGGAATGTGTGTTTGTATCTGAGAATTCTGTTGGTGCTATCCGAACCTGTAACGTTATTGATAATTTAAGACATACAATGTGTAAATAGTCGATGCTGCAACGTGTTGTGATGATTGGGAATTGCAGTGGTTCTTGGAGGTCATGGCTGATACCTATCGCGCTTGGAGTACTGGCAACTCTTGTCTACCGTTACTTTCTCAAAGCACACTGAATCATTCCTGATCTTTATTTTTTGTAATTTGTATTATACATAAACGATTGTTACAAACCAGAAGACATTATGTATATTGCACATTATCACGATTTTTTTATATCAGGGAATTGCACATACAAGCTGGCCTAGCGCAACAATATGTAAATGACAAGAGAATTTATTTGTTCGAATGAAATCAAGATGTTCATGCATATACAGTAAGATTCAGGGGGGCATGATGAGATGTTATCAAATAGTAGACAATATTTCCTATCATTGATGACTCGATAATGGATCGTGATCAAAGGTATATAAGAATGCTATTGGGTGCATCAGGGAACAGAGGGAAAAACCTAAAGATATTAACAAGAGAATACTGTATACAGATTTATATGTAATATAAATGTTTGTAGAATACCAGTACTCTAACTACAAATAGATGAAGAAATTACTTTCCCCTAAATCGTTGCATTGAGCTTTCTCAAAAGTAAAAGAACGAAGATTTATTCGAACGAAACGATACAAATTTGAAAATAACGAAACAGTGAATTCAAAACAACTTTTTACACATACAAGTGCTCTTATATTCAGTATAAAAACTCACGTGTAACGAACGAATGAAATTAGTTGAAGAAATTGAAGGAAAGTCACAAAGAGGAAGGTATTCTGGAGTTTCAATTACATATAAACACGCATTTATCAGAAGAGGAAGTTTTCATTTTTACAGTTTGTTGCAAACGATTATTGTAGCGGTGCATTTAAAAAATATAGCATATTACTGAATGTTCATTGTAAATTTTTGTGTATTGTATAAATAAACTACTTTTTGTTATGTTTCTTAGATGTACTCTTCGACTGCATACCACTTTATTGTCAATTGCAGTTAACGATTCAGTTTTTAATTTCATTAAGTCAATCATGGTTGATCGAAAACATCATTCGATAAACCCTTGCATAGGCAACCTTTTGCACCAACATGCATTTACTGTATTTCTTTTAACAATTTCTTATATCAGAAAGAAATATCACAAAATTCTCATGAATACTTATTCTTTCTGTGGGTGCTATTTCTACATTGATTTATATTTCTAAAATAAAAATTTATACAAACAAAAGCTTCAAATTTATGTATGCATATTGGTTGCCTACAAAAGGGGCTTAATGTTCAATGCAGGTATGAGGTCTACTTTATCAACAAGTATCGACATCGATCGCATTTAAATGAAATAAATGTAATAAATAGAAGAACTTTCTTTTTATTCAAAATGAATAAATAATATTCAAATTTCATAATTGAAATTAAGTGTAAAAAATATTCGATTCCCGCTAAAACCTAAGTAATCGGTATTCTGCGCATGTGCATCCAACATAGTAACGTTTCTACATTGTATAGAAAGCAGATAGGTACTATTATTGGCGGGAAGGTACCAGTAGAGTTCAGAATGACACGACGGGACTTGATCGATACTGAAATCGTTGTGTTTCTTTAATAATTCAAAAACGAAACGTCAAGTTTTGAATTGGCAACGAGGAACGGTACTTGGAATCAGTCAGGGAACCACCTCCATTCGGATATACTCGAACTTCTGCTAGACAACCCTGTGTACTACGTTCTCTCTGTTTATGTGTAGCTGGGATTGCCCCACAGATGGCACGAGCAGTTCAAGTTCTGTAGACTTTTCACGACTTTTTCAGTGTAGATTGAATACACGTATAGGGTCCCTTATTTTAAGAAAATGAATAACTCTCCTCTAAATTAATAACTAATTATTTTCTCTACTCGAGCGACCATCTACTCTACTCGTAATATTTCGTTGACTAGGAGGTATACACATCTACTTCGCTGTAACAGTAATAATGGTTATCATGCTGATCGACTATTCAAATAGTGCGCGCTATTATGGCGATAGAAGTTATGAGAATGGCGACGATCTATATTCTGACGACGTACGATGCAAGCTTAGAAGCTTAAATTCGTTTGACCGAGTGCCTCGTATCGGAGCGAACACAAAGGCAACAGCTGAATTTCTACAGGATGTCCCATAAAGTTCAAAGAAATTCGAAACGGTAGATTCTAGAGAGGTGAACTTTACGAGACACCTTGTAGATTAGCAGAGAAAAATATATTGGGTGTTTGGTCTACACGTATACCTGACCGTGTTCGAAGGCAGAGGAACGATATCGAGCGAGTTGTGGCGCCGACGCTGGGCGTCCGTCCGCTCGTCCATCCTGCTGTCCCTGTCTCGTCGCAGCTTCTCCTACCTGGCCTCGTTTCTGGTCGGTGTTCGATGTCTGCGTCTCCTTTCGTCGAACGAAAGCCCAGTTCATCGTCGGAGCTGGATCGGTGCACATCGTCTCGCGATACCTTGCAGTTAAACAAACCATTCATCGGAGACTGTGGACAAGTGGGGAAACTCGCGCTAGAACCGCCAAGCGACACGAGCAGGTGGACGGGACAAGATCGACGGGCAGAAGGAGCAAGGAGATCCTCCGGTGATATCTGAAAGCAGAGAGCGGAAAAGCTAGTCGAGGAAGAAAAGGGCGAGCGGAACGGTCGCCCGTCGAACCTCGAACAAGAGAATCGCGAGGGAACGTTTGTCGCGAGAAAGGTGTCAGACGGCGTGCAGAAGACAGCTAATAGTCTCACAAAGACGTTGCTTGCATTGAACAGTCGGCGTAGTGTCATGAGAGGCGGTCTCACAGTCCGCCCTTCTTATCGGTCCCTTTTAGAGTCATGCATGTCGCGCCCTTCAAACGAGGTAAGCGATACGTATACACGGACAAACCGAAATTCTTTCGATCCTCTCGCCTCGTCCGATCGTTCCTTCGCTGGTCGCGCCGCGACAACACGCCGAGACGCGACTCGTTCTCTCGATCGAAAAGATTCGCGCGCTTTTCAACCCTCGCCGGGGTCACTTCATTCATAACATCGTTCTCATGCTTGGGATAAGCCTCTTCTCGATCCACCGCACTGTCTATACAAACTGTTACGAGCGTTACGAGCTTTCCCTTTCCTTCTTTGCACCGTAACGCGCCGCTTTTACTCTCCTCGCGGTCTCGAGACTTTGAAACGTGCGTCGAATGTGTTTCGTTTCGTTTGGAAACAAGCATGTCCGCCCACTGGATACGATAACGCGCGAATCGACCTATGCCTACGATGCCCGGGTTCACTTCGATCCGATCATCCGATATATATCGATACTCGAACTTCCATTTAAACCGATACACGTTCGAAAACGAATTCTCACAAAATTAACAAATATCACATAACCTGTCTAAATAAACAGTATTCCAAGTTGTTTGAACGTTGCTTTCGAACGAGATTTATCTCTCCACAGTTGAAACGTAGAATGTTTATCAATGCCAATTTTCGAAGACTGTGGTCGTAGGTAAATTATATGCTTTTTCAATTCGCGGTTGTCCTGACGTAGGTAATGGTCTCGCGGAAACACGGTAGAGATGCTCGTATTCGGAATTCAAGGTAATCGTGTATGCGCCCTTGTGTGTGTATGTATGTAGAGGATGTTACAAAAATGTTCGAGTTCCTTGACATGGGAGATTCGTGAGATTATTCCAAAAACTATATTTCGTTATGACAATGTCGTACGCGGTGTTTGATTTATTAACAAAAGCTACGAACTAATCGCGTTTCGCCGAACGCGACCTTGGCATTGGCAGAGCCGGAGTCTGCCCGCTGCTGCCGCGCTCCCATTGGTCCATGTTATGCTTCGATAACTCGAAAACGAAGCGTCAGATCGTGAATTGGCAAAGAAAAAAGATTCTTAAAATATCCTCAGGAATAGCCCCGTTCAAGGAGCTCGAACGTTTTCGGGACACCCTGTGTATATGCATCGGGTCAGGTCCCCCCATACCGAAAGACGTTACACGGAAATTAATAAAACGCCGAAGAGCTCCGTGGGTCAGTGCCGTAGTCGATCGGCTACGGTTCCCTCTTTTTCCCTAAGAAACCTACGTACGCGTTGTGGTCGGAACGCGGAAGAAAATCGCACGTTAGCGGGTCGTACGTGTGCTGAGATCGTCGTATGCACGTGCATGGCCGCGTCTCGCCTTGGCAATTGCAGTTGTTCACGGTCGCGCGCAATTGGCGCGAGCATGACTCTGTGTATATAGGCGGCCAGGGGACGGGGTGCGCCTTCGTCCCGAGACCGAATTCGCGGCCGAGCTGGGAGGGAAGCAGGTCATTCAGGGGCGCGGGTTGCTGGTTATGCAACGCCGGAGCCAGCGCGGACGCCGAAATTCACGAAGGATTGCGTCATACTGTGAAACCGAACCGTCGGAGTTCACCGAGTGCACGGAGTACGAGAATAACCCCGCGTTTTCTATTTATGCGATCCCGTGCGCCGTACGCGATACGACTCCCACGGAGATGTATCCAAAAATCTAGAATCGCGGTGCTAATTGGCGCGCGTCGACTTCGACGACCGGAAACGCGCCTCGGTCGAAACCGTTGTACAACCCTTCGCGCTCGAAGCTGTTTCAACTGTAAAACCGAAACATTTCTTCCATTCTACACGAATCGCAACCATTAAATTTTTATCAATTTCTTAGATACGAAGATAGCGATGTTAAAATTGTTTTAAGTAACAATGTGGACATTCTTCCTGGCGCCTTTCGAGTCACCGCTCGAGTGCCAAGGGTTAACAGGTAGCGAAAGCACGGTCGAACCTCTTTGCCTCTACAACGATTAGGAGAAAATTTATATCGTTTGCATCCCTCTATTATAATTAAAGACTGTTCGGGACTGTTCACTGGTTTATTTATGAATTTCTAAAAATATATTTATTAAACGTAGGGGTTAGTCTTTCGCTAAATTGCTAAGAACCGAGTAATTCAATCACAGTCTCTCGATGTCGATATTTGTGTAAATTTCGCTACCCGAATGGTATGTAAATTTCGAGGAACAATTGATTCACATTTGTCGGCTCGGTAAGAAGATTATTGAAGATTAATCCGGTCACCGTCGATCAAGGGCCAATCCGCGAGTTTAACGAGTAGATCCTTCTTCTTAAATTAGAGAAGGGAGCTAAACGCGCGTCGGGAACGCGTTCATCGATCTCTCGTCGATGCGCTGCCATTCCTCGCGCTCGCTGTATAAGCAAACGGAGTCGGGTGTCTAAGTCCAACGCGAAATCAAACAGACAAGCAGATTTCCCGATGTGTCAGCAAACGGAGCTGGACGCTTATCGCGTGCTATGACCGCTAACAAGACGTTTCAAAGAATCGCCTACGGTCGCCGTAATTTATACACTCAGACGTAGTCGTCGCACCGTTAGACCAAGTACGCTGAAATCTACGCTGCTCGAAAGGGCACAAGATTCCTGTGACTTCTTTGCGAATACGTGCAGTTTCGGACGACAAAATTAGCGACCTAAGCGAACAACGAAGTCCAGGCTCGATTCTTATTGTTAGACTACAAACCTTTATGAGTTTATAGAGTATTCGTGCGTTCTTAAAATACTAGCGTATAGCATCGTGTACCGGGCGAGAGTTAACAAATGTTGCGAGTTTTAAAGTAATGGAAACAATAGTTTATTAATAAACGCTCCTCGATCCAACGAAGAAGTAAGGAAAATGCGTGGTAGGAAATGATTCGTCGAAAGACCGACAATAGTTTCTAGACAGGAATGCGAAGACGGTCTCAACCCTTAACGCTTCAACGACACCCGAACGGCGACTCTGAGGCACCAGTAAAAATTGCAATACCATTTCTTAAATTAGTATTCATATTACCAAATTCCACAGAACGAAAATATTCAGTGTTAAAAGAAACGTCTTAATTTTGGAGGCAGAATTGCTTCGACCGCAAAGGGTTGAACGCAAGGTAGTTGGTCGTCCAACGATAGTAACAAATTTCTAACTTGGAATCTTCTAAATGTTTCCAGTCGACGGATCGAACTTGCTCGTCAGGATTTTGATGAAGCGTTGAGGATGTCGCATTCTTCCGATTGCCCATTGGGGTTTGAAATTTTCTCGTCGTCCGAGCGGCAGGAAAGCGAGCGCAGGTTCGACGCTGCGGCGATCGAAACGCTCTTCCCACGAGTCCGAGTTCGCGAGCCTATTTTCAACGTTTCACAATGAATATGTGCCGTATGAAGTGGCCGCAAATAGACGAGCAAATTCAGGACAAGGCACTTCGTACGAAGAGAGTCCGGAGCGACGGTGACGACGATGGCGACGGCGGCGAATAGCGACGCAGAAACGATGGGCTCGGTTAAGCCAATCATATTTACGCGTTGTCTTCCGAGTTACACTTTTCAATGGGTGTCGTACCGATGGTATTCGCTGCTAGTCGAACCGCGACTCGATAAACCCTCCGGTCTCGCGAAACTCGTTCGGAATTCTGGTTGGTTACATTGTCGGTGCTCACGGCCGCGATCTTTTATTTATTCGCTTTGATGAAAGATGCCTCGGTCGAGTCATAAGACAATAGAAAATACGACGATCGATAGGATGCAACGAGGAGCATCGGACAATGCCGCGCGGTTATAAATCGACAGCTTTACACTGGTAACCCGACCCGTAGCTGCCGCGTGGGAAGGAAATTGAATGCTGATCTATTGTATTTGCGCATCGGCAGCGTGCTCGCAGATCGCGCTTCTCGGCCGTGCATTAAAAACAAAATACGCGAACGCGTTCGCTCGACCATCGATTTCGGGCCGTTAAAACTTTCATTCGGCATAATGCATCCTCGACGACCAACTATCCGAACAGGGTGAACTTCGAACAAGCTTACGTTCGATAATTTTTAAACTCTACGAGAGGTCTGGTGCACGGCTCCGGCACGAGACACTCGGTCAAACAAATTTAAGCTTCGGCGCTTAGCTCTCTTTTCTCAGGCAAGTTGACTTTCATCGCGAGCGCGCGTGCGGAGATCAGTTTCTTTCACAGGAGCGACCAATTAAACCCAATTGGATCATTACGATGCCTCGTCGCGATGGATGTTCGCACGATTCGGAACAGTCTCGCGACTTCGATTAGTTCGGGATAAAAATGGAATGCAATTATGTTTCGAGCAACCGAGAATATCGACGGCTTTTTGCCACGAGCGGTGGTAAATCGAACAACGCGAATAGAACGGGACTCTATTCGGAACTTTGGTTTCTCGCTTGCGACTGTCTTTGCTTCCGGTATCGAGAAAGCGCGGGGACGCAACGACGCCTCTGAGGCGACACTAAACAATCCCTTACTGTTATTTAAAATAGTTTTATTTTTCGCTATGTTCGCATTTACGAAGTCGGTGAAAATTGGATTGTTACACTTACGAGTGTCAGTAATAAATTTTAAATGAATGGTGTAGAATGGTACTGTTTTAGGTGAAAAATATGTTTCGATTTTGGAATTAAAACTACTTGGAGTGCTAAGGGTTAACCGATGCTGCGTACGAACGGATGGTCGAACAACGACGTACCGAGAACGAATTGTATCAATTCTTTCTTGGAACGCGATGTATAGTAACTTAAACCTACGGTAAGGGGTCAGAGTTCGTCCTTTGCCTACCCTACGAAGTCGTGAGTTTGTTTCTTCGGTTTTCTTTCCGACCGTGGAGGCAAACGGTGCCTTCGAACGTTGCCTCGGTTGTCGGCCGATAACGAACGCAGCCGGTGGCAACCACCTTGTGCGCGCGTTCGGCGATATCTTTGTTATTTGAATCGTTTAAAATCTATTCGGTTTCCCCTTACGCCTAAGCGATTAGACGGCTCGACGATGGAGCAAAATATCGGCCGCGATTGCCTTTAAACGAGACCGAATTACAAGTCCTCGAGTTTCCGACACTGTCGATGCGAAGACAAGCTGTCGTCCGTCGTCGCATTCGTGCGCAAATCCTACCACTTATATTTTCAGCGCAATTTTTAGCACGAGTACGCGCGGCGTTCTGTTGCGTGTCCGTTTTACGCTCGATCACCGGCATTGATATTCGAACACTGTTAAAAAGACGGTCGTCTTTTTCTAATGTCGTACCGTGCGACCTGGATTCTTCTTTTTCGAAGAGTTACGTAACATTTTAGAAAGATTACAATTGCTCCGAATTCTGGAGAAAATGTTGAAAGTTTCTTCCTTTCTCCGATACAATCGCCCCAAGGCCATCAACGGCCTCGCGAAGAGGGTAAGCACGAAATTCCGATCGCCTACATACGTTTCGTCGATTTGTGCGAATTGTGCGCATTCCGAAAACTTCATCGAAATTTGAGAACGCGGAGAAATGTCCTCTTTGAACCTCCTCTATCCACCTTGAACTTTTCGATTCGGTGGAGACGATATTTCAGCGCAAAAAACATTTGCTTCGGCCAGACTCGTTCGAAGATGGTTATCTCATTCCGGGAACAACCGCTTCAACCGACGGTTCGGTCGTTTTTGGCAGTCTCCGCCGTCTCGACTCCTCGATTAAGTCCAAAAAGAAGGATGCATCGAAAGCTTTCGATTTCAACACTGCGGCCCGCGCAGCATCTGGCCCGAAACTGGCTCGGAGCTCTGAGGATATTCAAAGCTAATGTTTCTGTAGGATTAACCCCTTGCACTATAACAACGAGTCAGACTCGTGATAATGACTTTGAACGGAATCAAATAAGAAACATATATAATTTATTTCTTTTAAACAAAAATAGAGTTCTATTTTGTCATTATCAATATATATAGACACTGGAGAACACGTAGACATAAAATAAATATAAATTCTTTTCTTTTTTTCCGAAATTATGAACAGTAACAGTATAAGAAATCGTAGTGCAAGGGGTTAAGGAAAAAGGGTTTAGCGTTGAAATAAAAAATGTAGAGCAACAGAGCGTTGGTTCGTTGCAACCGATGGGAACGACGAAATTCCAATAAGCATCTCGAACGAAACTCGTCTAAAACGGTAAGCGGCGACAGGGGTTGCGGGTAGACCGAACGGGAGGTCGTAGGGAGCAGTTCGAAAAATCGTTCACCCTTCTTTCGCGTAAATGTCACGGCACGGTCGAGGAGGCGTTCACGGAGAAAATCGATGGTTCTTTATCGAAAGGTCACCTTGAAGGGAAGAAAACACGCGTGGCATGACCGTGTTCGATTCGTGTTCGGAGAACGCAACAAGTTCAGCGTCGGACGGCGAACCTTGTTTCGACGTCGCGCGCAATCGCGACGTTCTCCTTTGCCAAAATGCTTTTTCCGCGACGATTTATCGGCCACGGTTGTAAAGAAGGCTTATCGGCTACCGATGTCGCTCGCCGATAGTATTGATTTCCGACGCGGCAAACTCGAACGAGCGGTCCGATAAAATTTCACGGCCGAACCGAGAGAAGCAATTACGACCGGCGATTAATACGACCGCGTCCAATTTGTTTCAATTTAGTCGCGGGCACGTGCACGCGCAACGCAGAAGCAGGAAAAACAACGAGCGTGTAAACGAGAAACGCAATTGTCGCCGAGCATAAGCGTGCGCGAGCGAGCGAGCGAGCGAGCATGTGCCGCTGCCGGGTCCGACCAATATCACCGGCGGATGGGACACGTAAAGAAGCAATAAACGATCCCGGTCACGAGAAATCTGTTGGCGCCCGGCCACGCGAACTATTACGGTAACGGCAACACGTCTCGGAGATAATAATATAATAATGGACGTCACGTGCTAGCATAAATACAAAACCAACGATTTGCCGCGTTTTAGATCCCCTCGAGCGAGCTCGAACTTATGCGACACGCGTCTCATCAGTGACGGGAGGAATGCGACGCGGCGCGGCACGGTCTTCGTATTCCGAAACGCCGCCACTGATTTTCGAGTTGACCGTCGACGACAATTATCCAGGTTCTGTTGGCTCCGTTTAAACTCTCGCACCACCGACAGCGAGGATCGTTTCTCGAGTTAGGCGAGCCGCGGTGTCCACGAAGCGCGCACCAACCCTCTACATACTCTCGTCTCTTTTTCTTATCTTATTTTTACCGCGACGAAACACAGGGATTCCCGCAAAGATCCGTAACCCGATGATAACGTAAATCCTAAAGTTCGGAGTGAGGCAAATTGCTCGGTAGAAATCTCGCAAACTGGAAGACATAAAAAAGACAATACTGATTCTAGATCGCTTGCGTTGGAATCAGGTATTAGTCTATTCTATTCTATCTTCTGTAAATTCTATTCTTCCATGAATGTTCTAATCGACGTAGCTAAAATAAAGCTACGTAACTAAAATAAATAAAACGAAGAAACGAAATGACATTGTACGAGCTTATTTCGATCGGTTCATAGGAAATATCAATTAATAACGGCATCGACCGTTCGGTAGAGTACTCGTTCATTAGTTACATGCTTAGATCGCGTATGCAAAGCCTAGTAAACTATGTACGGAAGGTAGCCAGCGTGCGCGACGGTGGTCTCTCGGCGAAGAGGACAGAGAGCCGTGATCGTTTCGGGACAGTAGTCAGGTGTTCGGTCGAAGAACGTGTAAATGACGGTGGCACGATGTGTTTCAGCTACCCTGGGACATGATCCACAGACGAGCAATGGCAATCAGCCACAGCAACAGGTGCAAAGTGGCGGCGGCGGCGGCGGCGGCGGCGGCGGTGGCGGTTGGAATGGGATTCCCGAATCGACGTTGGTATCGAGATCCGCTCGCAACAATGGGAACAGCAATAGCAACGGATGGAACGCCGTTGCTACAACGCCTTTTCAACAGCAGCAACAGCAACAACAACAACAACAACAGCAACAGCAACAGCTACACGAACGGAAACAAAAAGAAGCTAAATCTGGGGGCACGGGAGATGGTGAAGACGGTCGTGGAGGGGGTGGAGGGTTGGAGGGGACGGACCCAGAGGAGAACAACCCTGTTCACCTCAAGAGACGGGTGGGACTCGTCAGTGGGGTGGCTCTAATCGTTGGCACCATGATAGGTAAATGCTTTAGACACGTTCGTATGTTTGTCAATCAACGTTGTTGCTCGATATCATTTATAACAAACACGGATCGATCAAAATCGTTGGTAGATTATGGATTATACACGCGCGGTATACCGAATAAGAATGCGACAGTGGCGTTAACGTTCGGCCGTTTTTTGATTGTTTGACGTGTATGCTACAGGTTCCGGGATATTCGTTTCGCCGTCAGGGCTTTTAATTCGAACCGGCAGTATCGGGATCAGCTTCCTCGTATGGACGGCCTGCGGAATGTTGAGTCTGTGCGGCGCGTTGGCATACGCCGAGCTGGGTACGATGAACACGAGCAGCGGCGCCGAGTATGCCTACTTTATGGACGCGTTTGGTGCGCCGCCAGCTTTCCTTTTCTCATGGGTTTCCACACTGGTCCTGAAGCCGTCGCAGATGGCGATCATTTGCCTGTCGTTCGCGCAATACGCGGTCGAGGCTTTCGTGGCCGACTGCGATCCACCCGAGGAAGTCGTCAAGATTGTTGCCCTCCTGGCGATAATACTAATACTACTGGTGAACTGTTACAGCGTTAATCTGGCCACAGGTGTGCAGAACGCGTTCACCGCGGCCAAATTGATCGCTATACTGGTTGTAATCGCCGGCGGTTCTTACAAGTTGGTACAGGGTAACACGCAGCACCTGAAAGGCGCTTTCGACGCGATGGACGGCAATACCGTGAACATCGGCAGATTGGCCACCGCCTTTTACACCGGTTTGTGGGCCTACGACGGATGGAACAATCTGAATTACGTTACCGAAGAGATCAAAGACCCGTCAAAGAACCTACCGCGTTCCATCATGATCGGTATACCCCTGGTCACGCTCTGTTACGCGTTGATAAACGTCTCTTATCTAGCCGTAATGTCGCCGTCGGAAATGATCGAAAGCGAAGCCGTCGCAGTGGTAAGACCATAATCTGTAAATTCGTTTCGATTAGAAGCCAAGAATTAGAACAAACGCTAGTCACATTCCGTTTCCTCCTTCATAGGGGACGTCGATCGAACGCGACGCGCCGATTTTAATTCATTTTCCAAAGTGACACGGTTCGTTGACAAATATTTGACACGTATCTAGTTTTATCCGCGATCGTTCTAGTATCCAGACGTTTGAAAATAAACCGCAACATCGACACGGATAAAACAAAAATACTTGACAAATATTTCTCGATTAATTCTGTCCTATACAATTCTTGTTAAAACCGGCGCGCTGCGCTCGACCGATGTCCCTTGTCAGTCACATTTTCAACACACGATCAAATCGATTGGACTTCTTCGTGAAAAGAAGAACCAGAAACAGACAAAACCAACAAAATCTCTAGTCGATGGGAAATAGTCATCCTCGTATAACGTTTTGCAGACTTTTGGCAATCGGATTCTTGGCGTCATGGCATGGCTCATGCCGCTCTCGGTTGCGATCAGCACGTTCGGTTCCGCAAATGGTACTCTCTTTGCAGCAGGTAGATTATGCTTCGCCGCATCCCGCGAGGGTCATTTACTCGACTGTCTCAGTTATGTGCACGTGCGACGATTTACTCCCGCCCCAGGACTCATCTTCCACTCCATTGTTGCAGGTACCGTTCAAACATATACAAACGATGTCGTACCGCTATCGTCGAACCTATTTCTAGGCTCACAGCCAATTAAACGCGTTTCTATCGTCCAGGAGCAATGGTATTGTCCGGGAACATAGATTCCCTGATAGACTTCTTTTCGTTCACCGCTTGGATCTTTTACGGCGGAGCAATGCTTGCTCTGTTGGTGATGCGAAGGACCAGACCAAATCATCCACGACCATACAAGTGTCCGTTGGTGATACCTGTGCTCGTACTTGGAATCTCTGCGTACCTGATTGTAGCGCCAATCATTGATAAGCCTCAAATCGAGTACTTGTACGCAGCAGGGTTCATTTTTGCGGGCATGCTTGTCTACCTCCCATTTGTTAAATACGGATATGTGCCCAAATTTATGGGTAAGCATACGTCCGGAAGAAATCCCCGATCACCCTCAGAGCTGAGGAAAATAGTAAATTGTCTATTTTAGTCGAAACCATGCGGCGGATATCATTGAAATATTTTATTTATCCGAAAAAGCTTTTAATATATTGTTTTAATGTTTTTCTTCAAAAGTTTACTCAGCTCTGATTACGCTCGATCCAACATCAATTCTGTACAACGATGATCGGTACACGGTTCTTATAGCTTTTGATACACTTAATCTCTTGTATTATAATTTATTCATCATTGTCGTTCTTAATTTCATGAAGAAGAATGGAAGTTTATATTGATCGATTAATACAAATTATTTCACGCGATAGATCAAATCTTTATAAGAACAATCTATGTCTAAATATTTTACATCGAATTTGCAGAAGGAGTGAATGTCTTCCTCCAGATGTTACTCGAAGTGGCACCAACAGCTGCAGCCTTTGACTGACTTTGGGGGAACGCGAGAGAAGGTTCTTGAAATGCCAAATCATTCCATTGAGGCATCCGGAAATACTTACAAATATATATAATGTATATATATATATATGTGTGTGTGTGTATATATATATTTTTTAAATATGCATATGCGAAAATGTGTACCGTATTATTAAAGCTCAAGGCTGGCCCAAATGATTCGTAAACATATAAAAAATATTATTTTATTACTCGTTATTCTTCGTATATAACATACATTATATGAAAAATGTTACTGTTAGACATAATTAGTTGATGTTGTATCAATCGCAATCGAGCAACTAAAAATATTTTAAATGTTTACAGAGTTGCAATCTCATCTTTTCTTTTTACCCTCTGGTTTCCTACTTACTTTCCCATACACGTCTAAGATACCATCTTTCTTTTTCATTTTAGTAGTTTTCGCAGTCCTATGTTTTATCATACTTTTTTCAAGTCCCGATGCATGTTTTTCATCTCCCTGCCTTTCCTTTAACTTTGCTCTTTGTTCTTTTAATTCTTTATAATTTATGCTTCTGTTTTTACGGGGCTTAGCACCTAAGCTTATGGCAAGCTGAATTTTTGCTTCAGTTGCTTTTTCTTTTTTAAAGCCAGACATGCCGAATTTCATAACCTCGTATCTAATTCGCTTCATTTCCAACTCCTGCTTCCTTCTTGGATCCGAATCTTTGTCTCCATTATTAGAACTTGACAAGTCTTCTCTCACATCATCATTTTTCATTATCTTCTTCTTAGGGGCTTTATAATTGACTACCAGAAGTTGTTTTGCAGCATCTTTTTTCATTTCGGATCCTCTTGTTGGAATAAAGTCTTCCATTATGCTAAAATGTAAACTACTTATTACTTGTGAAATGTATTATCACTAATTTGTTTACATATTATCCACAATACCAAAATACACAGAAGCAATGAATACTATTTACCTAGTTTGGAACTCATCGTAGTTTTGTAAATGTGTTCTACTTACGATCTTATGATTCAGTATTGTTGATTCCTGGGTGGTAAGCGTTCATAACCCCAAAAATAATTGTGAGCGTGTGTGTAACATAACCTAGAATAAATGTAATACACATGTAAGCAACACATGCGTACAATTATAGCAAAATATATGTTGATATTGACGTACAATTATAATTATAATGGAAGAATATCCGCCTATTAATATACGACTGGCTGCGAATAGAGTTGATTCAAATATAATAAAAACCGAAGATATCCAGCCGAGAATATACACGCCCGGCGAAGAGATATCTAGTCAACCTGATTTTTTGAGGTACAATGAAGTGTGTCTACCTTGCTTATCGATAGAAAGGATTGTTTATTTAATTCATGCTTACTCTTCGCAGAGGTCATGGAACGTACGTAGATGATGAAAACACGTTACGCGCATCGGTGGCTGGAGTTTTAGAAAAGGTAAACAAACTTATTTCGATAAGACCGCTAAAAGCGCGTTATCAAGGCGAAATAGGAGACGTTGTTGTGGGTCGCATAACAGAGGTACAACAAAAACGTTGGAAAGTTGATACAAATTCGAAACTTGATTCTGTTCTTTTGTTATCCAGTGTTAACTTACCTGGAGGAGAACTGGTATGATATTGAAAGCAAAATTTATAGTAAACTGATACTTTCATGTTACATTAGTATTAATTAATTTGTATTGGTTAACATCATAGCGAAGGAGATCAGCCGAAGATGAACAGACTATGAGACGGTACCTCCAAGAAGGCGATTTGATTTGTGCAGAAGTCCAAAGTACGTTTGTAGATGGTGCACTTTCGTTACATACCAGAGTATTAAAGTATGGCAAATTGTCTCAAGGGATAATGCTAAAAGTTTCACCAGCACTTATCAAAAGACAGAAAACGCACTTTCATAATTTGGAGAATGGTGCAAGTTTAATATTGGGAAATAATGGTTACATATGGATTGGTGCCAGTAAACAAGATACCGATAGGTCAGAGGGTGGTTTCACTCAGGACTTGTCTAGAATCCCACAAGCAAATCGTGAAGTATGCGCAAGATTGCATAATTGCATATTAATTTTAGCAAAATTCAACATATATCTGACCGATACATCTGTCACTTACGCTTATGAGGAATCTATGAAATACAAAGTAAACGATTTATTAGGACCCAATGCAGCAATCGATATATCATTATTAACTCATCAAAGACTTATACAATAACTTCACATTACATATATCTAAGTATACATTATATGTCACACACGCGCACGCACGCACGCACACACCACACACAGAGAAGCCCATGAAGTTGTACGGTAATTACCATTGTTAATTTTCGATTCAAGACATTTGATAATAAAACATTTGGAAGAGTTTATACAGATATTTTATTTCAAATTTCCACGTCTAGAAATACACTCCTAAAGAGAAAGAAATGGTTGCTATCACAAACAGAAAACAATGTTATGTGTAAACTCTATACAGTAGGTGTAAATATGAAAAGTTAATGCTGCAGTGCAGTAAAACTAAAGAACATGATATAGGAATGGATTGCAGTATTTTCTCAGCAGTTTAAGGGATGAAAAGTAGTATATAAGGTGGCTATGCAGTTCTAATACGAGTATTGATTTAACAAATGTGTTAGGAACTACTAGCCACAGTGAAGAAATATGGACGCATGTTTCGCTGCTTTTGATAAAGATGAAGATGGATATTTATCTATCACAGAGTTCGAGCTTATTTGTCGCGCGTTATTCCGCAACGATCGCGGAAAAGTGTACACTCTGGAAAAGAGTCAATTGAACGAAATATACTCCATATTCAATTTTAAAGGAGATGGAAGGATGGACAGAGAAGAATTTGAGGTATCTTGCAAATATGAGATTATTGCTATTTCTACTAAATTCAATTTTATCGTATTCTCTTTAATTATTTCCCAGATGTGTTGGAACCGTTGGATTAAAGTGTGCTGTCGTCCAAAGAGTGCTTTTCTAATCGTTGATGTACAAAATGATTTTATAACAGGGTCTTTGAACATTAAGCAATGTGCTGCCGAGCATGATGGTTTAGAAGTGGTCGAACCAATTAATCGATTGTTGGACACTGTACAGTTTGATGCGGTGTTTTATTCTCTCGATTGGCATCCTGTAGATCACGTATCTTTTATCGATAATCTACATCTCAGGTAAATGATCTTCGCTCTCATATTCGATCTGCAGCTCGTATTTTATTACTTCAATTAAATGCTATATATTTCAACAGAGAAATTGATCCTAGCAGCGAAATCTCGAAAGAAGCGGCGCAAGTTTACGATACAATTACGTTCAGAGGACCACCGTTGTTGACACAACGCCTCTGGCCGCGCCATTGCATTCAGGATTCCTGGGGTGCAGAGCTGCATAAAGATTTAAAGGTCATCGACAATGCTATTAAAATTTATAAAGGAACTAACCCGGAGGTTGATTCGTATTCCGTCTTTTGGGATAATAAAAAGATGCAGGACACCAGCTTGTCGTCACAGTTACAAGACATTGGAGTAACAGACATATACATTTGTGGATTGGCTTACGATGTATGTGTCGGAGCTACCGCAGTCGACGCACTAAAATGCGGCTATCGTACCATTCTCATTGACGACTGTAGTCGAGGTGTAGATCTTGTAGATATTGAAAAAACCAAATCTACTGTTATAGCTAATAATGGTGTTATAGTGAATTCTAATCAAGTAAAAGCAATGGTCGAGGGAAAGGATCGTCGACCAGAACTCGGATACAAATTAGCTTTAGAAATCAAAGAAAAAAGTGTTAACGATAATATTCGCACATAGATTTAAATTATTGTATAGATTTGAAATTAGTGTATGAATGTATAAATTCAATGAAACACCAGGTATTACAGGGTTTGTTCTGCTAAGGACTATTCTAGTGTACTAAGTGAATTAGAATAAATATATTTTTAAAGCATATTTGCCTACATTCTTATCTCACTTAAGGATTCCCGCGAAATCTGTAATGGCGATATGAAACCATAGTGTTTACAAATCATTTTCATTGTGAGGACAACGCCGCTCATATTTACGTATTTCTGTAATTAACATGTAACATATAGAAATGAATAATTTAAGTAGGAATTATTATACATTCTGTATCGCTAATGCACAAATATAAATAAATAGTGATGGAAACTATTTGTAAAATATGACGAGTTCATATGCATAACCTCAAAAATTCAATTGATTATTTCAGTGTAATATATAACCTAATAAGTTGGACAAACGGCGGTTTAACTGGTCTACATAAAATTAATAAATATTTATTACTGTAATCTCATGATATAAGTAGTACTGTAAAACAGAGACATCATGTTTTATCACGTGAGTAATTTTTATAGAAAGAAAATTTATAATGTGGATACGAGTGAAGAATGATTTATTTTTACAGATATCATTGGAACATGAAATTTTATTACATCCTAGGTACTTTGGCCCCCAATTGTTAGATACTGTTAAACAAAAATTGTACACAGAGGTAGAGGGCACTTGTACAGGAAAGTAAGTTTGTATTTCCTATAGAAACATGAAGTTAATCTAAGCAATCGTGTAAATGATTCTTGGAATTTTAGATATGGTTTTGTAGTTGCTGTAACAACAATAGATAATATAGGTGCAGGAATTATACAACCTGGACAAGGATTTGTAGTGTATCCTGTTAAATACAAAGCTATTGTTTTTCGACCATTTAAAGGAGAAGTGTTGGATGCTATTGTAACTCAAGTAAATAAGGTAATTGAATAATTTAGAAAATTATAATATTATGGCCTAATTTTCCTTTACATTGATTAGGTTGGAATGTTTGCTGAAATAGGACCTCTCTCATGTTTTATATCTCACCATGTAAGTTATTCTTTGATCATGTATAAATATATAATATTCATTTATAAATTGTTAATATTGTTTACAGTCAATACCAGCAGACATGCAGTTTTGTCCAAATATCAATCCTCCATGTTATAAATCTAAAGAGGAGGTACATTATACAATTGTAATAATGATAACAATTTTGTGCAAATAATTTTTTAACTGTTAATATAAATTTTAGGATGTGATAATACAACCAGACGACGAAATAAGACTGAAAATTGTTGGTACAAGAGTTGATGCCACTGGAATTGTTAGTATATCTAAGATACATACATTTTTTTTCTTTACATAGTATGATATATGCAGTGTAGCATACATTATAATGTTCCGTATTTTTATTACAGTTTGCTATTGGAACATTGATGGATGATTATTTAGGTAATCGCATATATTTTATAACTTTACAAACATATTTCTAATACTAAATCTATTATGATTTTTTTCTTTCATAGGTCTAGTATGCAACTGAATAAGTAAATTTATTGTATTCAATAAGGTTTTACTGTATTTTCTACAAAGTAATATTAGCCTAAAGCGCTTCTTCAGTATATTCAAATTAGTCACTTATTTTAAACGGGTGTATCCTTTGCTAGTTTAAAAAATTAATTGATTAGCTAGATAAAGAAGTGAATCAATTGTTATAAATTAGAAAAGGAAGAAAATATTGTATACACAACAGGTTTATCGATAATAAATACTTTAATTGAATTACAACTTACATTTTAATATTTTTATACATAGTGTGTCGTCTATGTTTATGTTTCTACTGTGCCAGAATGTTGACAAGGTATTAACTGCATAGCTTTAATGACGCAAATATAATGCGATACATTCAAATCTTCGTATAATCTTTAATGCAATTCTTTTTAAGAATAGATGAGCAGCAATATGTTTCTCAAATTAATTGTCTATAGTTCATTATCATTATACGACAGATATATAGTGTGTATTCGTTTGCGCACGTGAGTTACAAACATTTCGAAACAAATGTTAAAATACGTTATGTGCTGCGATGCGTGTTATCAGTTTCATTTTTTTTTTGCGATTAATTTTATTTAAGTTCATTGTTTGAACAGGACTGTATGTACTGACAAGTATTCAAATCCAATAACGGTAGAAATAGAGCCAATTTTGCAGCAATGGGCGTCTTCAATTTTTCCATTATATTACTTTGATCAGGCATCATCTTATCAGCAACATGTCTAAATACTTTACCGTCGTTATTTACGTAAAATGTAGAAAAACCATCATACCAACTATAAACAAGTATTTATAATTTAATCGGTATGATACACTATACAAATCGATTTATTAAAGAAGATCAATTTATGTACCTCTCAGAGCCTTGAGATGCACTCTGCTGAATATTCCAAGATTTAAACGTCCAAAATGTAAGAAATATGCGTGTTCCAGATATACCTACTATACGCCAACGAACTTTAATACTACTGTCTTCTGGATGCATTGTTATTTTTAAGATCTCAAATTTGATATAAGCATATTTGATGTGACCTAATACTCTCAACATTAACACTTGCTTCAAATAATTATGAACTCCCCTGAAAGTAGATTGTAGGTGAATTATAAATTTGAAAGAATACATTTTAACTGTACAATTGAAAATATTTTAGATTATAAGCTTACGTAATTACTACTCCTTTGAAGTTGTTTACAAATACCATATCCTGTGTGTATATTCTATAGTCTAGAGTCTTAACAAACATCTGTGGTAACTACAAAAGAAATGAAACTTTATGCAAAGTAAAGCTACACATTTACAAAACGAATACATACATCAGTTTTAAGGACTTCAAGTATATATTTCAACTGTTCTTCAGTTGGTTTATACTCATTAGATGATTCCTTGTCATCTGCATTTTGCAAGTTAGGAACATGCTTTGTACAAAAAACAGTTTGTTCTTCTGCACAAAGTGACTTAACTAGATTCTTGCTAATTGAGAGCCTTTGGTTGTGAGATGGACAAGATTTGTTTACATAAGGCGAGCTATAGCTAATATTTGATTCTAACAATTGGAAATTATTATTACATGTAGACTCGTTCACATTGATAGCATTATCTGTTTGAATATTTCTTTTTCTTTGCTCTTGCATGCATGTTAATTGTTGTTCACTCCAATCGTTCTTTTTATTCAGCTTGCTTGACTGTTTTGTGTAAACGTTGAAATAAATAATTGGAGCATAGTGATCCACTGAATAGAGCACAGGATTTAGAGATCTCTTCCCATAATTAATTGTTTCGTACGTTGCTGTTGGTATATTTAAGAACTGAAATTTTACAAAAATATATTTACGTAGTTCACTAGTTTTTTATATTATGATATTATTACATAAGTATTTTGAGGTTAATATGTTCCGGTACTTTTGTACAACGTAAGAAAGCAATGATATTTGTATGCTAACCAACGATAATAATAGCAGCGGCGATTGCGACTAGGATGATTTGTAATAATCTTGAAAGAACATTCATAAATACCTCTTCTAAAAACAAAGAAGATTTAACATGTTTTGGTAAGTGACGATCAATTTTTGTTACTCGTTTATGGGTATTAACAAAAGGTGTAAATTTATTCGAGATATTTCTTAAACACAAAGACATCTTCCTTCTGTTATTTGGCTCACTAATTCATATTCAATATTCTATAATTATACAGAATACTATAATACAATCCAATGACAATATCGGTACAATCTTAGCATGATACTACAGACAGAGTACGACAGATTCATGCACGTTTCAAACACGTTTTCGATTACTTTCCGGGAATACACTTCGCAATCCGGCAGAGGGTAGTGTGTAGTTCCAGCGGGAAATTTAAAAATTCTAATGCCAATATATATATATATAATCAAAAATTATCTTTTAACGGACAGTCCCGAAAAAAATGATTAAACTATATTACTGAAGAAGCCATCGCTGTTGAAGAAAAGTATAAATAATGTTATGAATAAAAAGTCAAATAATAAGTACTATGACAATTTCTTGTTTAATCATATATACATATTAACATGATGCTTTAACGGTGGTGTTATAATCATTACAATAAAAAAGGATGACCATATAATATCACCGCTTAATCAACATAAATGTTCATCTGCAAAACATTTTAAAACAATACGTAGTTATTAACACATGTGAACGAGCGAGTAAAAATATTCATCAAACATATTCTCAAGAATTGTCGCATCGGGGAAGATTCGAAGTGACAAAGGAAGTAGTTCTTATATAGATCATAAATATTTTTTTTGAATTTGCAATGATGAAATACATTTGGATTTGAATGGATATCGTACATATTTTTGCATGAGATGCTAATGGAATGCTAATTAGACAAATACATTATCAATAATTATTAAAAGTTTGAACTTAATAATACAATAGTACTTTTGGTTTGATATAAATTCGCTTTTGTTACAATTCATAACGTCGTCTTATCATACAAAGAATTATAACAAAACATTCGTATCGTACGCAGTTTGCTTTCAAATTACTGGCAAGCTGTAATCTCATTATTTCGAAAGATTTATTCTTTTAGGAAATATTGCGCGTCTTACCAGAAGACACCGTTACGTGTTAGAAATATGATTAAATGTAACATCATTTAAGCAGAACGCTAATATCGCTTTGCAACCAGTAGCAGTATCAATTTTCGGTCCAGAACCATTCAGAAAGTCTTCGAGACTCCTGTTCCTTGTTCTCTTCTCTCAATCGGTGCGAAGACCGTTTCTTTTTCTTTTCCGTTTTGTCTGTTCTGTCTTTCTCTTTATCCTTGTCTTTAGATTTCTTCTTCTTCTTTTTCTCTTTATCTTCGGTCTAAAAAATATTGAATTTCATAAGACAATAGAACGGCACGTTCACTAATTGTTAAATAAAATTAATACATACTTTTTCTTTGTGCTTCTTCTTTTCTTTTAACACTGGACTGCTACCATTCGAGCTCATGTGCTGCACACTAGCATTATCGAGTAATTCTAGATGTACGTTGGAACTCGTTACACTAACGTCTAAACTTTTATCGCTCAATCCTAATCTATCTTTTCTCGTACTGCTGCTACTCACATCTTCTCCGCCCTCGGGACTCTGTCTCCACTTAGAATCACCTTGGAGCCAAATATCGAATTCATCGGAACTGATCTCTTGTTGTTCATTGATTCCATAATTGTTTGATATTTGTAATTCTTGATCTATCGACGAAACAGAATCACGTTTCACAATCTGTCGAAGTTTCTCTGTATTTATTTCCGTGTTTGTTAGAGATTCGCGTTTATGTTTCTGTTTGGATAATGGATTTTCAGCTAGTTTCGGCTGAATTGGAGGCGTTGTCTCTTCAGTGGATGATAAATCGTCTTCGTATCCAGCGACTAACGGATTTGCTGTTTCGGTATCACTATTAAAAATAAAAAGAAACGAGGAACAATAAATAAATATCAAGTTTCCTTTAATTATATTATTTCATGAGAACTAATATACCTTTCGGAATCTAACTCTTGATGCTGTACTTTCTGTGGCGAGATTTGACTACCATCTTCCAAAAATGATCGATCTAAAAGACCATCGTCTGGTACAAAGTCTTCGACGCTAGTTAATGGTACACTCGTATTCATATTATTAATGTGTGCTGCTTTATCCACTTCATCTTCTTTTTTGTTACCAAATATTTTTGACATGAGTGATTGTGGTTTGCCGATAGAATCTCTTCTATCCGAATTGGTATTTAAAAATTCAGACACTTTGGAATCTGCGTTTGATAAATTTTGCGAGGCGGATAACGCTGATGCAATCTGCAGAGTTTTCCCAGCAGCTAGTTGATGTTCTAAAGTACTGAAATTCTCTTTCTTTGGCGATGTTTTCAGATCTATAGTTTTAACTGGAATCGGCGTTCCACCCCCTATGGGACCAGGCATCGAAATGGATCTCCTAACTTCTACGTTTGCATTTACGGTACCATTAGGAGACGATATATGATGATTACTTAATGAAGTTGTGACATTAGAGACTAGAATACTGGCAGAGACGGAGTCGGCGATAGCTCTTCTTCTGTTAACTAGATTGTCCAAGAATTTATTATAATCGGCGTCGTCGCTATCCTGGAACAGATCGAGTTCCTGTGCCGTCAAATTAGTTTCCTCCTCGTTTGTTTCAAGCTGCTTCAACAATGTTTCTCTTTGTAGCTGAAGGAATGGAAGATTGAAGAATTTGTGCAGAAGTTTTAACCCGAAGCCGTTTCTCATGGACGACTCCGTGTATCTTACCTATGAAAAGAAACATACAGAATGTAATTAACATTTGTTCACATTGCTATGGCTAATACTACTAGTGGATTTACTTGTGCCGATCTTTCGTGTAACGAATCGATAAAATATATCACGTGATCCGATGTAACAGTTCTATGATGAGCCATATCACAATGATTTCCTAAAACGATAACAGGTATATGGCTAGGTATTTTTGGAAGTTCCCTTTGTACATAATCGAACGTCCAGGATTTTGTGATATCCATCATAATAATGACACCATTGGTCCCTTTATATACATCGAGAAATTCAGCATCCAAAGCGGGTTCCTCGATTATATTCTCAGATTGAGAATTATCCATCTTCAGACCTTCAAACTTTTTTCTTCGTCTACCTTTATCTACAACATCCCACACTTCGACTTTAACAACGTCATCTGTAGCTTTATAGTTCCATTGAATGCTGGTTACTTGTATCTCTTCCGTTGGTATATACTCTTCTATAAATTTTTGGCCTTGGAGTCTATGAAATAAGCAAGTCTTTCCCACATTTCTATCACCTTTTATAATAATTTTCACTAAAAATGACATTGGTATTATTGCAAATATTTCAAAATTGTATTAGAAATTAAAATGACACACTTACTATTATATTGTACACCTTTGGCAAATTTTCTCTGTAACGTTCTTGGCATAGACTGATGAGCTGGTCTTAAGGATACATTACCAACTCCGTCAGACTTACCAGCTAATCTTTTAAATGCAGACAACATCTTGTACTTCTCGGTTGTGCCAAAAATAATGTAGGAAAATACCTTTCCCTTATCAGTGCTAAGATAAATATCTGGAACAGAATAATTGCTTTTACTCTAATATTTCCCATAGTTATTATCAATCTTGTAATTGATTAATTATAACTGGTAGTAAAGAGATTTCCTTATTTGTTCAAACACTGATAAAGAGCACAATAAGTATTAAAACCGCAAGACATATGAGTTCTCTAATATATTATTATAATAGCAGAACAAATAGCAATATTTAATAATCAATACATAAGAAATGGAAGTAATATAAATATTTAGAAAGCAAATTAATATTAGTTATTGTACACTATAATTCCCTGTCCTGAATACACTTATAAAAGACAACAAGATTTTTACGAATATTTTTGTAATAAATTCCAGAAATAGTATAAGATTATTGTATCGCTTACCACATGTTATTCTAAATTATCTGTAGAAAATAAAAATTCATTCCAAATAGTCAACCGATACAACAAAAACGAAACCAGCTGTCACTTGGCAGCTACACTTATTTCTTTTGGTAATGTTGGTATTCGTTTCGTTGACCAGTTGTCAGCGCACGAACCATCAGGACAGTTTGCCATCCCCACATTGTCTGCAGTGCTCCAATTAATAGTTCTTCATGTCTTTGAAGGGAGCGCTTTAATTAATTTCTAGATTCTAAGTTGGTAAAGCAGCGAACTTTGCTCACGAGGATCTATAGATCCATTCAAGTATTCAATGGAGGATTATTGCTCGATATCAGAGAGCCGAATAACGATAAATTTTATTATCAATGAAATGGAAATGGGAATAAAAAATTGAATAATGTCTCGTATGAAGTTGCGACGAGATACTGTTAAAAATTGCTAGTCTTACGGGAGATCATGCTTTCTCAAAAAATTTCGTTGATTCCAAACGTCCTTTAAGACATATCGTGACCCGATTAGGAAATAGAATGTGAGCAACGTTAGCAACGTCTCGTCGGTATAGAAGACCACTGATGCAAGGGGTTTGTTTTTTAAATTTCAGTAACGCAATTCGATTGCCATCGGCATAAAAAAGTTTCTACAGGTTGTAATTGCTCCGAGGTAAATAACAGCAGCACTACAAAACGCATACGTTGTACAACTCTTTATTATAATAGCAATAATAATGGGATAGTGGTAGTAGTAATAATAGCAGTATACATTTCTCATTATCCATATTTTCCCATAAACATACATCGAACATTTGAACCGCAAAGTGCATTAAAGATATATATCGGAATATGTTACATTAAGCCTGAAACGAATCACTCATAAACCATGATATATACATACATAACATACAGCTCAATTAATACTTCTGTTCAACTTTAACGTGTGTACTCATAGTATCATCCCCTCCTGTCGTTTTGCGGATTCATTGCAAGTATATACATTGACAGAATTAAATCTATTCATAGACCGGTGACGCTTACTGTTGATTGACAATTCTGTTTTCAGTGTAACATTAAATTAACAATTATCTCCAGCGGCCTATACCTTAAGAGGAATCGAAATTACCATATATAATTCAGGAATGAAGGACATTCGAAAATTTATTGTTACAATTTATCGAGAATAGTATGAAAATAATAAAACCTAAGGTGGTAAAAGTCAGCGGTGTATGAACATTTTCGCATGCCGCTCTGTAAACGTGTTGGGAAGTTTCGAATAGATAAATCTGCTCGTCGAACACCTGCGAGCCACCTATTTAATACATGCATGCACGCCAAGCTCTTTTCTCGGGCAAAAGAAAAAAACTATCGAACATGGCAGAAATCAATTACAAGCACCGATCGGAATGCCAACCTCTCGTTCTAATAATTTACATTTCACAACTAAAATAACGAAACAACGCAGACCCCCGAAATATCTTATTCGCAGCGAAATGCCATTTTTCACAAAAAGAATTGTACTGATTTTGAATATAGATTATTAGGAAAGAATGATGTCATCGATTTTGCTCTAACTGTATTCTTGTAATATTCCCCGAGAGGAGGACTCTTACGCTTATATAATATGTACAAATAAAAAATTTTAATATATATATATATATATATACATATACATATATATACATATATATGTATATACATGTAATGTACTCTAAGGAACGCATTCACATTATAATATACTACAATTTATGCACGATGTATACGTCTTTGAAAGCATAGTTTCGTGTCATGAGTATAAAACCGAAAACAATCTGTTGTATATTTCGCAAGAATTGACAAAACCAGCGTCACTCCAATTGTGATCAATGGCGGGGAGATAAAGAATCTAATTTGACGTAAACGGAAATGGAATTCTTAGTTCTTCCCGTTTCCCTTAAATTCCTGATACAAATGGAATAATACTCTACTATATGTTCTCCTCGGTTTTCTTCGCTTTTCTCGAATCGACGGACACGCGATTCATATTCGACACGTTCTGTTCGATTCGTTTTCGCACAACGCGTCGTTTTGCACTTAATCGTTGTCTTATCACAAAACGCTGGAGACCACCGTAAAAAAAGAAACTGATCAAAGGCTTATTTTACGTGTTTGTACATCGCATCGTACGACTTTACCCTTCGATCATCGAGTACCCACGTTCTCCTATACCTGTTGCGGCTTATACGTAACGAAACTAAATTTCTCCCTTGTTATTAAAGTTAGGTAAAATATATATGTGTGTAAGTGTGGAATATATTACCGAAAGTAATGATCAGGAAAAGCACAGACTTTCGGAGCAATCGTTAGTATATGACATTCTTTTTAAAAAGGGTCTGTTATAGCCCTGGCAGATTCAACATTTTATGGCATAAATCGACGAATCGAATATTTGAATGCAGCAGAAGCACCGTTTTTTTAACGAATCTGAGATTAACACTTTGCCATTCTTTATAGCGAATCGACAAGTTTTTCCATCATACTTTTTCTTTCTTTTCTGCCAGAGAGCAAAGTGTTAAGCAAACTGTGCACCCTTCGATTGGTATGAACAAGATATATATATATACTGACGGATAGACGAGAAAAATCTTGTGGCAATTTGTTAAGTTAAAAAAATTCGTAAGGCGATAATGGCTGCGACTATGTCCATAGTTAGAACGTTCGCCTCGCTCTACGTTATTCTATCTAGAGTGCTATAGAAATTGTCTACGGTAGGAAATTCTGTAGACCCCGGGGCTCATGTAATAAAGCAAAAAGGAAGAAGCAGGACGCAAAGCACTCCGATTTTCCCGAAACCCGTCGATAGAATGGCAGTCACGCTTCTTAATAGTTACATCATCGATGTAACGATACAATTCGTTCGGTAGTTAATAACAGTAGTTGCATTGCACATCACCTAACAATGGGATCCATAAAATTTGTCATATACCTAACATTTCTTACATCCTCGATATCTCGTGGCGCTTCGCTTTGTATAATGCAATAATTGTTATTCCATCCAGCGTATAAAATCAGACTTCACATCGTACCGTGTCCGTAGACGCGTGTAACAAATTGTCGCGATACGATCAACATTATTTCAGCTATAGTTAACTTTGCAATTGATACGCATGCAACTTAATATTCTCCTTAACACTCCTCTCTCTTCTTTCTCGCTTTTACACACTCACACACACACACACACACTCTCTCTCTCCCTCTCTTTCTGTCTCTATCTATCTTCTCGACTTGTATTTCATTTACGTTCCTTCGCTATTGGAATTCTGGCGCTTCGTCGTTGACGCTATAGAACAGTATCAACTTTAAACGCACTAAAACGGTTCAGCAATATGGTTCTGCCCCACTCGGCGGTTAGAGTAAGAAAAATATCTAACATTTCTACTATTCTTATGCTTCTTCTCGTTGAGCCCGCGAAAACATTCCGTGTAAGGAAACTGAATGTACGAAACACTACCCTGTGTATCTATTTCCCGTGAAATTCGGTTAAACGAGAGCGGAAAGTACAAGCTGAACAACACAAACCGATAAAATAGTCTTCCGCGAGACGACAGCTACGCGACGACGGCATACTCGAGGAGACGCGTCGTCGACTGTTGTTTCGCGGTGACTAAACCGAAGTTACAAATAAAGTTTAAACTGGATTTTAAACTATTTTGCCGTCACTCGACCGAAGCAAGCAGCGCGCGTTCACTGTCGTTCACTTACTTATCCTGAGGTATTTTCGCCGGTGCGTCTGTGTGCCTTACAAAAACTTTGATTCGCGTGAATGATCCTGATCAGCGAGCTCGTGTCGTGGAACGTCCCGCGACATTCTATCGCGGAGGATACCGACTCGGCTGTATAGGTTTCCCTGAATGATCCTTCAAATCACTCGGGTTGTACATCGTTGGTCCCTAAAAGCAAAGATTCGCTTTAGAACAACGATCAACAGAAATCGCATATTGGAAATTGTAAAACATAGATATATCGGTTTCAATCGAACAACATTAATTCTACCGTTTTCGTACGATCTGGCATTGAGAAGGAAACTAAGATTAAATAGTAATAAATAATATAATCATATAACATTATCTTTCCACTTCTTCTTTACAGTTACTTGTGCGAAACTTCCGTGAGTCGAACGATCAAATACAACGAAAAGCGTAAACAGCGTTGATCGACGATCACCGAAACCATGAAACTATACACCGGGTGCCGCAACCGAAAATCTATCCTGCACCAAGCTTTCCCATAGTTTTGCCATTGAAATCTTATGAGATTAACGTGCTCCCGGCATGACGAATATAAGCTTGACTTAGCAATAAAGCCGCACGGTGGTGGCACAAATCAAATGTACAAAAAGGTTCGTATGATATCTATCGAGGATACAGAGTATTTTTTAAGTGGCAGAATATGATCGCGTGCGAGTCGTTGAAAAATGGCCATTGAAAAGCGAGTCTTCCGTAGCGAGATCACTCGCGAAAAGTATTGCTCTCCTTACACATCAGGAACCACTCTACCTAGAAGAATGCGCCAATTAAAATATACTCTTCGATTTCGGTACCATATGGTACAAATTTGATACTGTCGAATTTCGGTAACTCGAGAACGTGAGACAACTTTCACAAGTCAAAATCGAAATTTCTTACTTGAAAAGAAAGTCAATCTCTCACTTGTTTCACTTGACCGAAGTTCGACCGTTCAATATTAGCTCATCTCATGAATAATGTCATTTTTCGCTTTACTTTACAGAAACGTTGGTTCACAATTGAAGTGTGCTTATAAATTTATAGAAAAATAAGCAGGAAAGGAGAAGGTAAAGCGACATTACTTATGGGACAATCTGGTAAATAAGTTGTTTTCTAGGATGTGTAGCTCAGTAGAATGTATGAATGATCACCTCTGGAATGAGAAACGACTAACGCCGCTGGATTACCTTGTTCCTTGGGAGGAGACGCGGATCCCTCATCGTGTAGCTCTGCACCTCTCGCGATAACGAGCTGGTTGAGCTCCATCGAGAGAGCTGTGTGCCATATACAACACAACAATCTTGTCTCACTAACCAGTACTTGGGCTTTTGCAATGTTTAAGCATCAAACTATGCGAGGAGTGTGCAACACGAATCCTTGGTAGCACAAACCAATTTTTTATAAACAAATTCTTTGAACTCGTCACTTTTCTGTTCCTCCAATGGAAAGATAATGTTAATGTGATGATCGGTGTTGCAAGCTTCTCGCATCGCCGTATAAAAAATGCAGTATTTTCTATAGTAAAACATATAATTTCATTGTAACAAACAAATCATGCTCAGAGTCATCATACAAATACTCTACTGTGTCCTGTACCGTGTAATATGACGTCAACCTGAAATCTCTTAGTATTCTATTCACCAGAAAAATCGTCTATGTGTGTAGAAATGAAAATAGTTATAGCGGCATAAAGCATTTTGAAGTAATGTTAATACTTCGGCTACTGGAATAGTCTGTTAGTTAGCATTTCGATTACTTGACTCGCGAAATACTGTTAGGTAGGCAAAGTGATAGCAAGAACACGGTGGTTAATAACGAAAGAAAGAAGGCATAGATACTTTTGAGTGCCACACAAACCCTCGTAAAAGTCACACGTCATCAAGAAAAATTATTTAATAATCCAAGCATAGAAAAGATAAAGTGCATCGGGACAATAGTTTTGATAAGATAATAACACTCAAAGTGTTAGCTGCTTTATCTTTTTCCACAGGCATATTATTTTTGTCCAGACGATGCAGAAAACTATGGTTTGCTGTACCAAACTTGCATACACATTATTTACAGTCTGAACCATGCTGGCAGATAGAATACGGCATACCATGCGTGCACGATAATGAGAACAATGTATAAAATTAATAAAATAGGTCCTTACTATCTGCAACAATTATTATTTGGCTACATCATTCTGCCTCCCCGACTGCTTGCAAAGAAAACATAAAAAAGAAAGGTGGATTAAACACAGATCGCCATGAAAGAGAACGTCTGCTACGATCTCGAGGATAGTCGAGTTAGTACGATGACCGTTAACATGACGCAGGAAGCACAAGTTTTCTTTTCAGAACACAACAACGAGACTTTCGACACGCTTTCTTTTTTTAATATCGAATCGTATCTTTCTAATGGAGAAAAAACCACCTTCTCTTTGACCTCACTCTCTGTAACCCCGTCACTTTCTAATTTTTATACAGACAGAGACAGTACGAACATAAACTGAAAGTGAACGTAAGACAGCCATTATTAAGGTTGTACCCTAAGTTCGCTCTTTTTACTGTTCTGTTTTAATTAATATTTGAAAGAGTAAATTTCTTTAATAATATGAGCATATTCGCGGTACGAACTTGTGGGACGACTTAATACTGCACAGGGGAATAGACGATGCACAAAACTAAGGGAAATGTTCAAACATTACTGATTGTGTGTTACCGAAAGGGGAACAATTGGCAAGAGATAGAGAAACATTTTAACATTACAGTTCCAGAGACAAGTACAACGAAGCTGCATACCAGCATACTGCAGCCATAACTTAAAGATAACAAACGTGGTTGTGTATATATAAATATATATATATATATAATTAGTCGGAAACTGTAGAGGCATATACTGCAGCCATAACTTAGAAATGATAAATGGGGTTGTGTACGATTAGTCCGAAACTATGGACGCATACGTGAAACTGTATTGTTAATGTTGTATATCTATACATGTTTGTAGTGACAAGACTGTGCACAGAAATATAACAGGAAGAAGAGAGATGTAGTATCTAAAAAAGTAGCGGTAATTGCATCGGAAAACTTACTCCTTGAGATGCATTTTCGGAAACGTTTGCCGATGGTGCAACAGGCGTTGACGTCGATGTCAAGGAGGTCACGGTCGCGTTTAGATCGTTCACTGAAAATTAATTTCAATATAGAATGTGCATTACATTGGAATCCTCTAACGCTAGGTTTATACTAATATTTTTAAATATTACAGACCTGGCGCAGGAATGAATAATTGAGGCGAGGAAGTTGCCATAGGTACGACTGGAGACGTTATGGGGGTCGACATGTTTGGAGGTGCAGCTGTGCTCTTTGAACCAAGCGGATTCATCACGTCTATGTAGTTAGCGCGCATACTCCTTCTTTTTGGTAATTTGAATTTGTTAATGCCAGATTCGTCGACTTGCGAGGGTGGTTGAGGTAGCTGAAGTGGCTGAGAGGGCTGTTCCGCTAAGGGTGGCCTGAACCCCATGTCGGTAGCCTTCGGAGGAGGAGCTATCGTCGTAGAACCACTGTCGCCATCTTCGTCCTTGTTCGTCCACTTCTTTGCAACAGGATCCCATACGATCTGTTGCAACATGCAATCGATTAAGATAAAAAAAATCCTTGCTTGCAGATGTGCAGGGTATTTGCAACTACAACCCCCAGCAAGAAGCATTCGATAAAAATTACAACAAACTCGAGTGTTTCTTAATATGATTTTTGGCGGCTGAAAATGGGTCCTTGGTCCGCTAAGAGAACTCATTGATAAAGCTATCTGGCAGACCCTGTCTCAAACGCTAGGATACTGGAAGGCGGTTAAGGATGGTATATATATGTTTCGGAGGCGGGTCAAGTACAGCCGCCACAGGTTAATTGGCTGAAAATAATATAACAGAGTTTCATAATCCTTACGGCTGCCTTTTATATCATGAGTCAAGAGAATATCTAATTCTATATAAAAATGTATGAAGATAAGAAACTGTTAATATATGTGCTGGACCATCCTGTATAAATAGTTGATAAATGCTTCGTTTAATCGAATATTTTTCACCAGGGGCGTAGACTACAGGGCTCAAACAGGCAGTTGATTCGACAAGTGTTAAAAGACGACATGTTAAATCTAAAACCGGAACGTATGAATAATTCGTTAGCTGTTAATTGTCCGAACAATCAGGTATACTGGCCTTCTCCTCTGGCACCGTTACTATCAGAGACGTTCAACTACCACAAGTACCCCCGCGAGCCCTTATAAAACATAGAAACCAACTGTCGTGATTGTTCAGAGATCTTTTCTTCACAGAGTTGGGTAAAACTTAAAACATACAATTTCTCTCTTTAACAATCTCAAGAAGTATACCGATTCATTGTTGTCTGTGTAAAATGTATAAAACCAATAGGCTAGTCATTACGATTGAACAAGACTACCGTGTTTCCCAAAACAATTTGATTTTTCCCAGCTCTGTTATCGCGCGTGTGTCAACGCTACTCAAAGAGCGACGTTCTCACCGTTGGATTATTGTCATCGGGCAGAATCATTTGGTTCTTCGGTTTTGGAGTAAACTTGCTGAACAGATCACCGATCCAAGAGCTTCCGGAGTTCGACGGTTTCTTTTCGGCCGGTTTTTCAGCAAGTTTCTTCGAAGCAGCTGCCTGTTTGCCGGATGGCTTCGGTGTCTCCAACGCGTCCAGTTCTTCCAATGGGTCGAACTGCTTCCTCGCCGACGGGGTCATCGAGATCGCCGGCTTCAGTGGCTGAAATAAAGTATACGATTGATCATCGCAAAATTGTTCCGGCAAAGTTGATCACTGTTCACTGCGACAGCAATCGTAAACCAAAAGTTTCTTTAGATCAGTGATTCTTTCGACGCGTTTGGACATCCTGGTGCATCCCCGCAGCTATCGCAGTAAACAGTGAAAAACTTTGCTTGCGTAATAAACAGTACATCGTACAATACCAATCGTTATCGTTAAGTTACAACAAAAGAGGTGCGGTCTTGAAAAATCCACAGAATATTCGATGATATATATAGGAAACTTTATTGTATATTTAACAATAACAGACTTGTGTACATAAAGTGACATCTAAAACAGAGAGAGAGCTAGTTCTATGGACCCGGCTCTAGAATTATACTCCGCAAATACAACGCAAAGCATCCGGTAGATTTTCTCGACGCGGAAGAACTGAGGAAAAACCGTGCAGGAAGAAAGACGCGTGCTTGCCGATTTCATTCGAGCTCGAGGAATTCCTGAATTGCATCGGGTTGTTGTATACGAAATGTCTGATTTGTCACAGCGATACCAGAAACATGATTTTCCCCTAAGTAAATCTTACTTTCCAAAGCATCAACATCACAGTGATCAAGATATTATCTGTCAACGAACTACAAGTTTCTCGATTCACTCCGTTTGTGAATATTTTCTAATATTTTCTATCATCGATGAATTATATATCCATTTTTATCATCACGTGTTGATCAAACGGCTTATCGTACTGTCGTTAATACATATATTTATTCTCCCACTCCTATAAAAAAGCACAAGCGACAATCTTCATTTAAAAGTAACAGATGTAGATGTCTAAATAAAAAGCTAAAGATTATGTACATAAACCTTTGCACATAATAATACCTTCCATGCAGTCTGAAACCGGACATTTCTTATGCAAATCACCTAACCGAACACGGGAAGTCCCGCAAGACCGATAAAAATCGGCGACCAGGCGTGTCGAGTCCTGGGCGGTTCGAATGGCTGAGAAGTAACTTAATCGTAAGTTCACATAACATTTCCAGTATGGAACTGAGGGTGGTGGAGGAAAACGACTTGGCGCTGATCGAAATCTATAAAAGAGATCAACTACTGGTTATCAAAACGCAAAATATCGCAGGATCGAGGCACACCCGTATCGTCGTCTACTCGCAGTTCGTCGGGACATCGATGTCGTACGTTTTCGTGACTAACTTCTCGACAGGGAGATCGGTGAGCTCGGCCAAGTTAAGACCACTTCGAACCGACCTGTCCGGCAGATCTATCGGATAGGTTCCGTTGAAGACAAGCGGCTTGTACCGACAGAATTTAGAGGAATTCTTCGAGGAGTTCGCGTAGGACCACGCGTCCACCGTGTGGCAACTCCAAACTTTCCTTCGAATATTGGCCCCGTCAAACGAGCACTCATCGGGAACGATACTACTATCCGCAATGAGCGCGTAATTACTTACTTCAGGAGTGGCTGTTTTATCTTCCGTTTCCATCTGTCCGTATGCGAGCATCAAGAAAAAGGTGAAACAAAATTCAGTTATTCTCGCATCTATCGGAGAAGCATTGTTAAGAGTCTGCGTGAAGCAGTGGGATGCTCGGGGTGCCCCGTTCTTTCTTATTAACTCGTTTGCTACCGTAGATTAGCTCAGAGTTCCAATTCATTTTCCAAAACCTTCGGGAAAGAATTCTGAAGCGTTACACGACTGCCGGTCGTGATCAAATTCCATTCTCATTGGCAGCGAACGGGTTAGAATAGAAGAAAGTGGTTTTAAGGGAAATCTGACAACTTACTAGACTAGTTGGTAATCCTAGTTTCCCATTAAATTCACCCGCCTCTATTATAACAGGGACACCCTGCGCGCGATCGGCAAGACTGAGGAGATGAAACGAAAGTATTAAGCAAATTTATTGCAACGACGAACTCTCACCTCATAGTTCCATTTCTCTTGTAGCTGAGAATTGTCGGCGTCACCTTGTTCCGAGGAAAACGGAGCACCGGTCGACGACTGTTGCTGCCAATTTGCAACGCTGCAATCGTTCCTTCCGTAATTGCTCTGGTAATAAGTGTCTTGGCTCCAATAATCTTGCTGCTGCGACTGTTGGTAAGATTCGTCGTTGTTTCGTGTGTATTGCATGGATTGGTCGTACGTTTCCGGCATGTTGGACGGCAAGGACAACGGTTGCCATTCTGCTTGCACATCCGTCGAGGGAACGTCCATCATCGATGTCGGTCCCTCTTTGTACTCCGCTTGAGGAGGATTCCAGTGTTGAGCTTGTTGCTGTTGTTGTAGTTGTTGTTGCAATAGCTGTTGCGGATGCTTCGTCTCATACGCGTCTTGAGCTTGCACGCTACCGTATGGCTCCTGCTTCGCCTGCGATCCGTTCTCCACTATTTCCCCGGACTGTGAGAAGATCTAACAATTAGTACTGAAATAATTTAATCGACCGAATTAGAGTATTGTCTCCGTAACTGTGAGAAACATCTATTATTTATTTATTTTTGTTTATGAAAGTTTCACCGTCGTATTAGCAGTCTCTTCTTTCTCATTAAAATGTACTTTTACAATTGTGACTCTGCAGACCAGACGTTGTCCCAGTTACGGAAAGAATACGACCGTGCATCGAACTTACACAACACTTGTTAACGATCTCAGCTAAATTATCGAACCAAGGTACAGCGATATCTTCCTCGGTAGAGTCCTTGTAGACCGGGTCGTGGTACTTGATCCTGTCCCCGAGGTTGTGCACCGCGCAGATGAACGACTTCTTGTACTTGGACGGATCGTTGGCAATGTTTACGGCAATCTGTTCTATGTACAACAACGCTTTTTCTATAAGACCGTGATCCATCATCTTTGACGCTAGATCGAACTTGAACGACTGCAGATCGACCAGTGTGAATCCCGGCTCGCTGAGGTTTCTCGCGTACTCGTAGATCTCTGTGAGCATCACCGCTTCCGTCGTCAGGAACGTGTTGTACGGTTTATGGTGGTTCGCGCCGATCAGCACCAACTTCACGTTGCTCGTCCCGTAGGTACCGAAGTCGACCTGCGAGAGGATGTAGCAAAAGTGGGCGGCGTATATGTCCCCTCGCGCAGATAGCGTGTCCCCGAGGGTGGTGATCGAGCGACGATTAATTTCCGGATTCGAGGACGTGTTGGAAATAATCATAGCTAAATGGGGCCGCCAATCGTCCCATTGTGGATCCGAGATACCGGTAACGACGGCCGGCACGCGACCAGAATGAAGCTGATACAATGTTTGCAATGGATCGTGGTATGGCAAACTATTCGCAAATCGGGTCATTACGGATGCGTGGGTGCGTTTGTCCAGTTTGCTGGCTAGGAACAGCGCGTGCCCCCAGAGTCCCTCGTTCATAGCATACTCTACGTAAAACAAGCGACAAGGATTACGATAATGCAACACGGTAGACTTCCTTTTATGTAGTCGATTGTTTGTCCAACTCTAGGTCCAGTCCAGAAAGGATGGGTTAAGAGGAAGTCTACTGTAATTCAAAAACAGTTACTCGCCCATTGCACTCCCGTTGAAACACCTGTTGGTTGTATTTTCTTCTTTTTGAACACGTTAATTTCGAGTAAATTATTTCTTTACAATAGCTGAAATTCTGATCTCGATTTCGTGCAACGAGCGAGAATTTACTATAATAAAAAAAGAAAAACGTAGCATAAACGGTGAAGTACCTAACGCTTCTTGAACCAAACCGTACAGCAACGTGTTACGGAATTCGTCTGTTATTTGCTCGATGCTTTTCCGCGGTTTATTTTCTGATTTCTCTGAAGCTGTCACGCCGGCATCTTGGCTGCTTTGAAATCCGTCCCCGCCTAGTTCTGATCTTTGAGATATCACCGACTCTCTTCTTCCCAAATCATGAGGCTTCTTACCCGATTCGTAAGGATATGCTTCCTTATTTCTGAGCAACAACGCCGCTATGTCGACACCGACAACGTTCTACAACATTACACGTACAATTAGAAGTAAAAGAACATCAAATAAATTTCCGAGCATCAAGGAATATATCTTACGCCGTTTTGTTGAATCAACATGATCATTAGTTCGTACAAAAGTATGTACGAGGCACGATCGGCCATTTCTTCGTTCGCCGCTGCTTTCTTTATTTTATTTTCGCAATACTCGATAATTGTCTTTTTATGCGTGACACCCCTACACGAAGAACAAACGTCGAAGTTAAAAGATAAGTGGAGATTTAAAGAAAATTAGTTACCATATTCTAAGCAGGCATATTCGAAGGTACTATAAATAATTGTCGTCTGGAACATGCACAACTATAAATGACTAGCTACTCCAAATAATAAGCATGCTTAGACGTATAAATATATCGATTACACTTGCTTAATTAAAGGTCCAGGATACGCCCGTAAGTCACGCGTTACGGGATCATGCGAGAGTAGGTTGTCCAATTTAAGAATGTCCACCTTGGCTCTTTCACCATCAGTTGGATAAGATGGAAGTACGTGAATCAATGATCCGATTGAGAAACATCCTATAGATGCAAGATTTTTATAGTGGAATGTATTGCACTGATATTCTGAATAATCGAGTACTGTACCGTATCCGTGAGAAGTGGAGAATTTACTCGGTGTCATTCTTGCTGAAGCGCTGGTTGAATCATCGAGCATTGAAATGTCAGCCAATGTTCGTTTGTCACCGGTTGTTCTGTAAAACACAGTTCCAGTCCAAACAGGTGTTAACCGTTAAACTGCGGATTTTTATGCAAAATAAAATTTTGCTTTTCCTTAATTCTTTTAATCTTCCCACTATCTTACATTGCATTGCTGATCCTCGTAATATAGATTTTTATGTAAATCATGGGGGATGAGACAACAGTATATATGTAAACGCATAAAAATCCGTAGTCGAATCGTAAGGAAACTAAGAAAAAACTAATAGACAGGCAAGCTGCGACGAATATCCATCTACCGAAAAAGTGTCAACTCGAATATTAGATTTGCTGTAGCAACAGTGTTTTGTAACTTCTACAAAGGATGGAAATAAATAGTTCTTGCCAAAGCCAGATAAATCTACGTGAGTAAAAGAGACAAATTTTCGGTCGGAAAGTGATTTAGCGTAGAAAGGAAAATACAGTCGAATGCGACGAGGATGTTTCAAACTACCGATAAGTTACTTTCAATAAGTAGCAGAGATTCGAGAAATTTCAATACGTCCGTTGCAAGTTTCGAACCGAGAGGACTCTCCTCTCTTTCTCTCGGTCTCACCTATTCGAATTTACACAACACGGTGGTCTCCGTTGCGGACTCCTGGCCCATCCAGGACACCCAAAATACGGGACATACAATGCTTTGTTTGGCGAGTGCAAGCATGCGCTTGAATTCGTAAAAAATCTAACACATAATCGAGATTATAATATCCGTAAGGAGACCATAGAAATCAGGTTGTTTGTCTCGATTCTTTACAACGCTCGCGAGGCTCACCTATCGTCGCAAGAGCTCCGACCCGAATGGACGCTTGCCCTGTCTTCTGGATAATTGGTGACACCACGGGAGACGAGCTGCTGCTGATGTTGGTTAGCATAGTACTTATGGTACCATTCCGAGTAGGCGGCAGGATTCGTACGTCGTAAATTCTCCATATACGTGTAATAATTATTGGCGTAATGAGCTTCGTAATCGTATCCAGGGTAGCCTAAGAAACAAATTCATTTCAATTCTATAGTAAAAGTTTAATCCGAGACTTAGATACGTTGTACACGCTCGTTTTTCTAACGTGCAGCAGTGGTGCGGTAACGGATTGTGGTCTGAATCAATATAAATTAAATTAGGCAAATTGTCTTAAACGTAATCATGGCAACGCACTTTCACGCGGTTGTTAACCTCTTACGCTACATTTTACTTTACGGTTATAATGATTTGGAACTTCTTCGACGGTCATTTTAGATCGTCTTATAAGTTCTACCGTTTAATTCTTTAATTGCCAAACCAAAAACCTCAAAAATTCCATAAATTCAAAGTAAAGTCAAAGCAAAAGCATCGTTAAAAAGCGTATGTGTGTACAGTGAGCCATATATTTTATGAATGTATGTACCGTTGTAACCATAATACATATCCCTCGATCTCACATAGTACGCTCGGTCTCTGTCGTTGTAGGAGGATCTGCTGGATGGTCTGGACCTGAGGGACGGAATAAACGTTATTGGAACCCACGATCGCTGGCGGACAATTTCAAGAACACATACCCCCTGCTGTACGAATCACCGTAATAAGGATCTCTGATATCGTAATCATCGTATCGTCTCGGTCGTCTATCGTCCCTTCTTCTATCGCGGTCAACGTAATTTCGGTCCCAAGGGTATCGGGGATCGTAATCCCGAATCTCCTTCTCCCTTCGACGTACATCGTCGACCCTTCTGCGATCGTCGGGTGGTCGTCTCCTACTGTCTCGATCATCCAGATCATCTTTAGATTTATTCCTTCTCTCGAGATCTTCCCGGGGATGTCTATCCAAATCGTCCCGGCTGTGATGCTTCCGATCGTCCTGCACGTAAGGCATTTCCCGGCGATCAAACTCGTCACGGCCATTGTATGGACGGTCGGTCTCGGCGCCCCGACGACGATCGTAATAATATTCGTCTTCGTATTCACGATCGCGATCGTAATAGGCAGTCTTTCGTTCGTATTCGTATCGTCGCCGTTCCGAGCTACTGTCGCGTCGTCTTTCCCTGCTGTCGTCCCTGCTGTTCCCAGATCCCTCATCGTTCTCGTCATCGTACGAGTCTATGCGATTCGACGAGAGCGACGCTCCTTGAGCCTCGCGTATCGACGCGCCCACGGCTTCCTCGCGTTTGCTCCTCGAGTCACTGGCTTGATCCGATAAACCGGCTGAAATGCAATCAACCATAAAGAACCGTTCAATTTATACAGGGTGTTTCGCCGAAACTACTACAAGCCGATATCTTCGAACCTATCAACAACTAGCACTACAACATAGAGTAAAACTCGCAACAAAGATTCTGAAAAGAATCAGACTTGTAACATTTTTGGTGAAACATCCTGCAGACCTTTTAAGCGCTGTAGAACACAGAACATGGTCTTACAGATCGCAGAAGGAACTTCTTGGGACCCCGTGACCACTCTGCCATTAGGTCTGTCGTCTACAGATTGAGCAACCTCGTTGGGAGACGCACCTCCAGGTATCTGCCTGAGATTCTCGTCTGTCTGCTGACTAGGATCTTCGGGCTCGTTGCCTCTACCAGGAATTTCTCGTGTCTCGCTAGATTCTAGCATGATCTGAGGCTGCGGCTGTTGTCTCTCTTCTCCGGAAGGATCGTTTCGGGATTGTTGAGGCGGCAATGACCGTTCCCTGCCAGATGGATCGTTTCTACGTTCCAGTGTGTCCGAATCTGCCCGCGAGAGCATTGGAACGCTTCTCTCCTGACCGGGAGGAATATCGCGTCGTTCGGATCTTTCTGTGATGTTCCTTAATTGCAAACCCTGCTCCTGACCCGAAGGATCGTTTCTCCTTGGATCCGACAGTCTCTGAGTAGATTGAACATACTGTTCCTGGCCGGTTGGATCATTTCTACGTGGGTCTATGGAACTCGATTGGCCCGGTACTTCTCGCAGGAAAGGAATATCGTTAGGCACTTCATCATTTTCGTCATCCTGACTCGGTGGAGTCGGCTCGTGCTCCTGATGCGAGTCTGTTAACTCTCCAGTCTCCAAGAACGTGTTTCTATCGTTAGAGGCAAACTCGTAATTGTCCGGTACCTGTGAAATTATTTTTTAAGCGTTACAATTCAGAAGACACAATCAACCCATAATGATAGATTGTGATAAAATTGATCTTTAATTTCAGTAAAAATATTGTGCTTTTATAATTCTGATACTTGTTAAATAATATATAAAAGTGAGAATTAATATAAAGATTTGCAGTCTATAAATCGTCATAATGTACCTGTTCTGGTTGTAGAGGCGGTAAAGACCTTGTGGGTTGCTGAACAGCAGGCACTTCAACATTGTTCACCTCTTGCCTAAAGTCGCGGGTACTAGCAGTCTCTTTAACAGGATTAATAACTGGTTTCGGATCATTGTCCAGTGTCTCCTTGTTTATAGAATCTCTGGAGCCGTAAATATCGCGTTCCTGCAACGATGGCGTGATTACCTCCAAATTGACAAACTCTGTAGGCTGTTGAATGTTCTCATAATTTTCAACGTTCTGTTCGGCAATCCAATCCTTTGTCGGCCTAGTAAGATCCTTGGAATACCACGGGTACTCTGAAGAGCGTGGCAATGTATTCTGATTATACCACTGATCGTATCCGCTTTGTACCACGTTTTCTACCGGTGGGACGTTCGTTGCTTGATACCCGCTCTGTGCCGAGTGTTCTTTATTCGCCTGATGATCAATAGGTTGGGACTGCTCCACAGTAGTGCTAGCATAGTCTGAAGACACCCCGAGAATGTGATCCGTGGTGCTATGAGGAACCATGCTTTGAGCCCATGCGTCCACGGGCGCAGCAGTAACAGCAGGTGATTCGGACGAGTCGCTTTGATGTTCTAGGTGTTTGCCAGTCTTGGAGCCGAGGCTCATCTGTTCTAATTTCGCGGGCAGTTCCTCTGGAGAGTTGTTCTTGCCCCATTCTGTTAAGTCGCCGACCGAGTTGAACTCATTGTTCTCTTGCACGGAAACGTTTTCGGAGCTTGCAACAGTGGACACAGTTTCGGGGGTGGACATGTTCAGTCGGGAATCGGACAGCTGTGTTTTTGAGATGCTAGTTTTCATACCAGTATCTTTGGAAAGAACACTCGGAATTAACGTGGGTACAGACTTCTTCCTCTCCTCCGGTTCTACACCAGCTTCTAAAGGCGGCGGTGGAGGCATGTTCGGTAAAGAGTAGTGAGCAGGTGTGCGACTTGGCTGCCAATCGCTCGAAGTAACAACACCGGCGTTATCCTGTTGGGGATGTTCCTCTGGTAAATTCTTGTTCTCCTGTTTCTTCTGTAGCCATTGGTTACTGTGCGATTCGTTCGTATGCTTCCATTGCTGCAGGGGATCGATTGGTTGAGGCCAAGGATTGAAATCGTTGTTTACGCTAGTACCTTGCGTCTGTTGAGCTGGGTTGGGCAGTGCAGACTCGTAATTTTGATTGCTTCGTGTCGGCGCAGACATGCTTATTTGATTCGATCCGTTGTTCGCATCATTTGTGGAATGTTCTTTCATTGTGTTCTCGGGAGGAGGTGGTAGATTTTGATTCGATCTATTTCGCGGTGGCAACGGCAGGCACTGATTACCCATATCGTCGAAATGTTTCGCCTCTGTGTCCATATCGGTATCCTGCCAATCGCCTGGCATATTGCTTTGGCAATTATTCAGGGGCATAGAGTTCATTTGTTCCGGCTTGTGCCAATTGTAATTATTACCAGCTAAAAAATTATACGCCGCTTGATCCTCCTGACTTTGCGCAGATGATCGTTGCTGTGGATACGGAGCAAGTTGGGATTGAGGCTCGTTTATCCATTGTGAACGATCGTAATCCAGAGGCACGAATTTACCAGAACTGGGTTTGCGTAGCGGTTGATATTGTTGGTATAGACTATTTAAATGATATTGGTAGGAATCCGAATGAATCGGTTGTCTGTTGTCACCTGTTACATGCGTTTTCCCATCTGGTATAGAATTCTGATTGATTAAATCAGTCTTATTGCCATTAACATTTTGATAGTAATGATCCTGAATGGAATTGGATATCAACTGTCCTTGATCCTTATATGGTGGCATATAATGCTGGGGTTGTTGCTGTTCTTGTTGAGGTGGTTGTTGTTGCTGCAGCAGCTGTGATTGTTGCTGCAGCAGTTGCGATTGTGGCTGTGATTGTTGCTGTAGCAGCTGTGATTGTTGTTGCAGCAGCTGTGATTGTTGCTGCAGCAGCTGAGGTTGTTGCTGCTGTTGCTGTTGATGTTGATTATCTGTCTGCTTACCAAAATCGCAATTCCAGGAATTATTCCAAGGATCCGCCGTTTGTTTCGATTGATTCATAATTGTAGATTGTTGTTGCATGGAATCAATGGGTGACATATCCGCTTGAACTCTTGGAATCGGGTTCCACATGTTTTGATTATGAGCTCCATACCCTAAATTGTGATCTACTCTGGACCTTGCCGGTTTAGCTCTATAGGGATTCTAAAAACATAGTTTAAATGTTAGTACACAATCCAAATGTAAATGTCTGTGTACAAATACAGTTCTACTCACACTCATGCCGCTTTTAGGACAATACTGCTTGTTTCTTACTTATAACAAGACCTACAAACAAAAAACTAATGTTTATATTCTATTATATCACATAGAAAGCATATGCAAAATCAGTCACCTCGCTCTCAATAAATCTTTAATTGTCAAACAATGATATAAATAACAAAATGATCTATATTGGTCAGCTAAAATATTGAAAATTTACTATATATTATTAATTATTTGATTATAGAAAGGTATTCAAATATTATTAAATTATTCAAGTGGAGGGAAATCTACTTTCGCTTGTAATGAGAACCTTATATGCACGTACGTATCCATAGGTGTGCACATGTACACATATACGTACACATATATAGGTCAATAGGAACCTATTTCTCATTATTCCAATAACCCTTCCCGCAATCACGTCAAGCGCGTACGAGCACCGTTTCCATTTCACGTTTTCAGTGAAACGTAGGCGAGTCTCGAGCTCGACAATGTCAAAAAACCAAAATACAAAATCCGTTGGAGCTGGTAAAAGGTTCCGACCGAGAAACAAAATTCCTCAAGCTTCCAACCGCGAGAAAACACGGAATTAGTTTAATTATGTAACGAAAATCGTGAGAGGGCAGTTTTGGCGTGGTGAAATTGAAGCTGCCGGACAAGATGCAGACAAAGATATGGAAAATTCGAATGGTTCTGACAAAAAGTCAGTATACCAGCTGTGATAGCCAAGTTAGCGTTCAGGGACCTCTCTTATACTCGTACACTCACCTAGCTATCGTATCTGGCACTGATGTCCATACGCGAGCACAAGCATTATTTTCTTCCAGGGAACACTGGTACCGTTGTTCGAACAGATTCAACGTTTATCCACGCGGATTCGTACGTTCGCAGGGGCTGAAACGGAGAATCACAGAAGCCCAAGCAATTTACGGGCACTACGAGGGAAAGGTGTGGGTTAAGCACGTCACGAAATTTTTCCTCCTTCACTTTCCACGCGAGCAGTACCATAGACGCGCACAGCGCGGACGTGTTGATCTTAAACGTCAAAGAGATATGCGGCGAAGCGTCGTCAGATGACGCCATGATGCTATTCGAAATTCGAAAAAGAATTCTGTACAATGTATAGTTGTTTCTTCAAGTATGCTAAAATCCTTTTACATGATAAAATAATGCTGTACTGTTTATTATACTATATAAATGTTATGAATTTATTCAACACATCGCCTGCTTCTTACCAAAGTATATTAGTTTACTATAGCCAAAAGATTTATAATATCCAACTTTTAATGCATTTTTGCATCAATTCCATGTAATTAATATATCGCGAAAGCTGAGAAAATCATTCAAAAACAATTTTGTAATACCGTGGAATCGAAACGTCAAAGAGATACACGACAAAGCACTGTCAGATGGCGTCACGATGCTATTCGACATGAAAAAAAATTTTTAAATTAGAAAAGCAGCTCAATCAATTCGTTACTAAAACTGAAATAATAATTTTCGAATATCATTGTACCGATTACAAGAAAATAACGGGAATAATGAAAATAGAAACGCGACATAATGAACATCGTAGCGACTAGCGGTAAGGAGTAATTCCTATGACTTCATAACTATGTATCTTCTTTTGGCCTATATTATCGCAACGGTATATATTTATCGTATTTATAGCGTTTTCTCATGATAACGCAGACAATTACAGTGGTCATGCACTTCTAGAATCGTGGTTATTCAGAAAAATGTGAAAACAGCGAGGAAATCGTTTCACGTTGGAGCTTCGGAAACTTCACACCGGCTGACGTGGTATATTAAGAGTGGACGATTTGGCGAATCGGTCATACTGTAGTCAGTTCCGCGTAAATGGATTTCAGGTGGTGAAATTTCAGTTTGAACGGAGTTTTCACAGCAGGTTTTCCGAAGTTTACCTTAGCGAATCTACTTGATTTCCGGGAAAATGGTGTTGTTAACGATGATCGCAAGGATAGCAGATGGTTTGCCATTAGCGGCAACCATGCAAGAAGACGAACAGGTTAGAAATCTGTTATGATGAAATGTCAAATTTCGTTTTTCCCGTCGAGTTTCACCGTTTTCCTTAAATAACATTTCCAGTTGATTCACGTACTACTGAGCGCGATAATATTCCGATAAAATAGAAATGTTTTATAGTTACAGATTATGCAACTTTGTCAATTGTTAACAAATAATTTCTTTTATTTACAGAGTGGTAGGAGCATCCTAGATTACCAGAATCAAGCAAAAATGTTATTTAGAAAATTAGGGCCTCAATCTCCAGCTAGGTGTACCATAGAAACAGGTCCATACTTATTCCAGTAAGTTGTTACTTGTAAATTCAATGCATTTAATTATCTGTTTTTTAATGCATTATTAATTACTCAACTTTATAGTTATCTAATTGAGAATGAAGTATGTTATTTGGTGTTATGCGAGAAGAATTATAGTAAACGTGTGGCGTACAGTTACCTGGAAGATATCTCGCAAGAATTTCATTCTTTGTATGGTAGACGGGTCAACACAGTAACCAGGCCTTATAGTTTTATTGAATTTAGTATGTATTTTGTTTATTGTTTAATTTAAGCATAGTACTTTTTATAGAATGTGTTTAATCATTAATTTATTTGACTTTTCCAGATACTTATATTCAGAAAGCGAAAAAAGTTTTTTTGGATGGTAGATCAAGAAGAAACATGAATGCATTGAATACCCAATTACAGGATGTGCAGAGAATTATGGTTCAAAACATAGATGATGTTCTACAGAGGGGTACTGTTCTCTCAGGTAATGATGTAACAGATATTTTAAAATAATTTTCCACATGCCTAAATACCCTGTATTTACTTGAAATTCATATTTCAGAACTGGACACAAAAACACAAAATTTGTCTATGTTATCACAAAAATATAAGAAAGACGCGACTCACTTAAACAGTAAATCGATGTATGTGAAGGCTGTAGCTGGACTGGTCGCATTCTTAATCTTCCTGTTATATTTCTTTGTTCTTTAGTTTAAATTAATCGACGAGTTTGTTATTACTGTGCAAAGGACATGGAGATTTTTTAATCGTTCTGATTTACTTTCAAGATTAGCGATTGCATTATTAATCGAGATCAAGAGTGATTTACAGAAGTTGTATTCTGAGAAAAACTCGTTGCGATGAATACGATAACATTGGTACCGATTTCAGGACATTCTATCAAACGTATACTATATATTGCCATGCAATAAATATATTGTAGGTAATTGTTTACACGAGTAATGAACAACCATCACTGTTTCAATTAATGGAAAAAATGATGCTAATAATTTTGTAAAAATAAAAGACAATATGTACAGCCGTATTTGTATTAAAACGAAACTTCACTTTTATTTTCAAACAGTGAAAGTCAGTCTCTCACTTATTCCTGTTTGAAGCTGTATTAGTTTTATTATATATATTTTTCTATGGAATTACATAATTTATGAAATCTGTAATGATTTATAAGTAAAGAGAATGTGTTAAATTATACTTATTCCTGTGGGTTTAGTATTCTCTGGAATGTAATCAATATATATTTAATTTTTTCGGAAAGGGAACCAATAAAAAATGTATTACAATTGATTTTATGTTATCACAAGTGTTATTTTATACAATCCAATTGTGTCTATTAAGATATTATATTTACAGTAAAAAAAAAATGGAATTTATATTAAAAGTATGTTTCCTTGTTTAAACCAAGAAAAATAAAGATCTTACATACCTATATTTTGTCTAATTATATACAAAAATACTATTGCTCCATTTTCACAAGTTCTTCGTAATTAGGAATATTAAATGTTTTTATATTTGTTGCAACAATTTTTCGATCGTCATTACTCGTTTCGTCTTCAGATTCCGAAAATTCGGAATTAAAAAAGTAATTTACAGTCGAATTCCTTCTTGAATTTTTGTTTGTTTGTTTATACGTTTTCATCCTCTTTTGTGGAATATTTCTGTTACTAGTTTTACTTGTTGAATCGTGCATACATTCGTCGTCTAAAATATTAATTGAATCGTCATTTACGAGATTAATAATAAAATATAAATACGTAACAAATAAACGCACCTGTATCAATGATTTCATATATATCAGAGTGATCTTTTAAAATCACATATATTATTGGATATTCTATTATTATTTTATTTTCGAAATTTTCCTTTAACGATAGAGTGATGTCCAATTCGTAAAACCTGAAGAACAATTTGCACATTGAAGATTTTGTATTGTAAGTTTAATTACATAAAATAAGTTAAAATGTTCTTACTTTGCATCTGACTTTGTTATTCTTTCTGCCTTTAAAAGTACCTTTATTCCAGATAAACTAGCTGCTTGATAAAACTGTAATCTCTCATTTAAACACATTCTCAAATTTACTTCATCCATATTATTCGTATTTTTTAATGACTTTACAGGATTTAAAATGTCTTCTATAACATTTGACAGCCTTGTAGTTTCTAGAGCCCTGTAATTGGAATAATTTCTTATATTTAAAAAGGAATCTAATAGTACTGAATGTATGTATCAATTACTTTACCTTTCTGTTACCCATTTTGTATGGTTTGCCTGTGCAAAAATCCATTCTATTCTCCAAAATAATTCGTTGGTTTTCCAATTCAAATAAGTCGTATTATTTTGATGTCTACTGAAGTGTTGCGGCATAAATTGTAAATTTACTCTCCTTTGAAATGCTGCTGCTCTAAGCTTAAACAAATGCTACAAAAGCAAAGATTATATATAGCATATATTGAACTCTTATGCTAACAATAACATTATAACTAACCACTGGTAGAGTGTTTTGCCGAGTGCACTTTTTAAATGGATCTCTCTTTAGTTTCTCAACTGACCTGCCAACTTCTTCGAGTAGTCTATAATCTAAAAATTGATAAACATATATTAAATTTCAGAATTATGTAAAATATTTCAGGTATTACAACTGTGTAGACGAGGATATTTTTATGGAATACTAATTTACCGCTTAGAATGTCTAAGTCCGTGAACGACTTTAAAGGTACAAACTTTGTTTTATCTCTGACACCATCGCATTCCAACTCTTTCTTGTGAATGTTTACACATGGAAGACAACAAGTTCTAACCTCGCACTTTGGACACGTGTATTTCGCTGTAGCGGCATTGCATACTTCGCAATTTTCGAGCCTGTGAACGGATGTTATTTTAATTACAAACAATACAATAAACTTACAAATATATTCGTCTTTAAGATCGACTAAACAGAAACATTATTAATATATTCATACTTCTCACTGGAAGTCGCCATATTAAATTCTGTATCAGAAATATAGAATATAGTAGATGCGGAATTCAATGTAGCGTACTAAACTCGTTCAAACGCTTATCGATGCTCAAACCATCCACGAATGTCCCGAAGGCGATACCTATTATAATGAAACCGGTATAATCTTCGAAGCTGAACCCAGAAATAGTTTATAATTCAAGACGTAGTCTTTTGAAAGAATAAATCACGATGTTATTTGTATTTTATTAGGAATTAAATATTTTTTAACAACTATACGAATCCTTATCCTGAAATTAGGTCCGTTCTCATGTATCGATGGTAGTGCATCGTTGTGGCTATTTTCAATCTGAGATTCATGTGTATCTACTTTCAAGTTTGAAAACCGACAACGAAGTATGCCATCTCCTAGTTTTATCAATGTAAAAATTAGTTGGAAACGGAATTTGGTCCTCCGCTATTATTTTCACATTTAATCGAAGGAGTTGTGCACAGATTACTCTTATGTGATGATCTAAAAACAAAGCTAACCATCAAACATTTAAAACGGAGTTAGGCGTACATTCGGAGGAAATTATTTAGAATAACCTACTGTCAGGTTACAACGCTACACGATGGATTCCATTCCTAGAACTCATGAAGGTTTGTTTGTTATGGATCACAGTCCCTGACAATTCGATACCAATATTACCTACGATGCTTCCAATAATTTTCCGTGACGATAAATGCTTGTATAACATGTCCCAGAGTTTGCCAATATTTGACACGCTTAACGACCAACGATTACAACATATCCATTATCAATCGCTATTAATCGTGGTAACAGTTTTAATTAATACCCGTTAACACTATACTATCACGTTATAGACATCGAAGCACAAATTAGAGAAATACAATCAAAGAAGAAAGAAATACAAAATGCAACAGCAGAGAAAGAGCAAGTAGGTCTAGGAAAAACTGGATTTTATGATCAAGACATCTACGATGGAAGTAATAACAAATATGAAGGCTATGTTACATCAATTGCAGCCAACGATGAAATCGAGGTAATCTTATTTGTATTCTTCTATGTTTAGATAGAATTATCATAGAATTAATATAGTCCAATATTCGTGATGGTGACTTTATACTTATCTAATTCTTATTTTTGTTCACTAAGGATGAAGATTATGAACCAACTACATTTAGCACTAATAAAAGACCAGGATATAATGCTCCAGCAGCATTGCTCAATGATGTTGCACAGGTAAGAATTTTAGCTATTCAACATGATTTTAAAAATATCCCTCAGCACTAAAGTGGCTAGCCAAATTAGCATTAACTATGTTTTAATCAGTTGTACTATGTCCTTTAGTGATAACAATATTTATTTCACAGAGTGAAAAGGATTATGATCCATTCGCGGATAGACGACGTCCCACCATAGCAGATAGGGAAGATGAATATAGACAAAAAAGACGAAGAATGATTATATCTCCAGAACGTGTTGATCCGTTCGCAGAAGGTTGGTATTTTTTTTCCTCATAAGTTACAACTTCTAAAAGCCAAACAGGTAATTAGACATTAAGTGTGTTTGCATATATCATTATCTTTGTTGACATTTTGGAGCAATGTAATGCACCTTGATAGTAATGACTATAAACTCGCATACAACAAAGTAATAGCGTTAAAAAACGTAATTTTCGTAAAGTTATCGAACGTTGTATGTGATTCTATACTGATTATATTGCATCAAAATATACGCACAATGAAGCTTATATCACTTCAGTTTATAAGCGAATAAACTCATACAGGTCATAGTAGGTGCACCAAGGTGTATCGAAAAGAGAAGTCAACTTAAGTTCAATGTAAAAGAGAAATGATTAATTTTGTTCACATGCAATAAGATGTATTTTCTTAAAATAATATACAGCACGAGAGCAGTGTAACATATGGAGAATAAATTATGTTGGCTTTTCCATGTTAGGTCATAATACAGCATATATGATTAAAAGTGAAGTACTACATAGAAGGTTCACTAGTACAGTGCCACTGTGATTTAATTTTTCATACTGCATTATTATTATTTCTCATTTAATCCTCATACATTGTAGAATTTAAAGTGTCTTGAAAAAACAGAAAAGATCGTGGCTACCTATAAAGCACCTATAAGCATTTAATTTTGTTTGTTCACTGAAATTACATTTTCGTTTGTTTCCCTCGTAAATCTGTCAAAAGCAAGTGAAGAGTTTATTTAAAATTCTTAATAGTACACTTCAATTCATACATCATGCATTATACCTTTCACAACTTCAACTATTTGAATGTTTTTTGTAACATTAAAGTCTTTATACACTGATTCACATGAAATTGTATGTTACTTAAGTAAGCTAGTGTATATATTAAACGAAGATATTAACTATGTTAATACTACAGCAAATGCAAATTACTTTTAATTAAAGAAGTGTTTGATTAGAACAGTTTATACATTTCTGTTGACATCAATCGAAATCATACCCCCTATGAATATATTTAATTAATTAGTACATTATATATTGCTGTAGTATTGTTAGCGATAATAACCGAGGAATAAGTGTAATTAAATTGGATTGTTGACTCAGAACGGGCTCTTTGATTTCTTGAAAGGAATCTTCTGTTTTAAATTAATTTAAAATTAATCTTTTGACTAATGTTGAAACTAAAAAATATTGTTTCGAATATTACCTCGATTATTAGTAGTTAATTAGATTTAAGATTTCTTTGTACTCAGATTGTGGAAGCAATGTGAAGTAGAAAAAACTGGCTTGAATGAAGAGAATGAATGTGATTCTTTCAAATACATACTAATGTATACATTTTTTTCCAATCTTAGTGACGGTCTGCACATTTGGAATCATCTGCTTACCGAGGATACTATGTCGAAGGTTAAGCGAGATTGAATTGTCACGGCATTACAGTCATGTCCTATAGATGATACAATGAGACTTTCCTTTCACGTTACTTTTTAAGTTTCTTTAATATTCCATTCCATCAGTTTCATCGTAAATTTTTCTTTTCGTTCAATACGTTAAATTCGGTACCGGCTATTCTTTAAACTCTCATTGTACCATGAGATTATTTTTGCGAGAACGTAAATATTGAAAAATAGTATGAATGGATGGTGTGCAAATATTATTAATAACGAGAATGAGTTGATTTTTAGATGGCTAAAGTATTTTTCGATGTGGAAGACTTGAGCAGGACAATGCTCCCTATGGCACCAAACTTTCACGTACGTATGCTATATGCCATCTGCTGTTGCAGCTCTCTCGAACCCGTTGTACAATTAATCGGAATCTCGCGTTCTTTACAACTAATTCTCAAAATAACGAAGTATTTATCGATGAGCTTATCGTTAACCGTTTCATTTCACGATATACGCAACGTGGAAATGAGAGTGAATTCAGTAGTTTACTTAGAATATATATGTACCAAATATTCTAAGGGCATTTTAATGATAAATATTACAATTAAATGACTAGGTATGTTCAGAAGTTTTTGAAAGTTTGATCATTTTTTCGAACAATTATCTAATAGTTGCGCTTTGCGTGACTTCTGATTCTTGATTACAGGTGGAAAAACTCCCGACATCGGTTCTAGAACCTACACAGAGATTATGCGGGAACAGTTACTCAAAGGAGAAGAAACAGAGGTATGATTAACAAATATAGAAGAGAAGAAATTAATTAATTAATGTGTAGGTGTGGATGATTAAACGATTATGTAATTATTTTCAGTTAAGAAAGAAACTAGCAGAAAAAGCCAAAGAGGGAACTCTAAAAGCTAACGGTGAACCAAAACCAGCACCGAAAAAAAGAGGTCGTTGGGATCAAACAGATGATGCCCCAACTCCTAAAAAACCAAGCGGTACTGCAGCAACACCAACATCTTGGGACAATGCAGATGTAAATAATAAGACAATTTCAACATTATTTTTGTACTATAACAATTGTTAAATTACTTGTTCTTGTTTTTAGGTAACACCAGCTGCGATCAGATGGGACGAAACACCCGGTCACGGTAAAGGAGGAGAAACTCCTGGTGCGACTCCGGGTGTTAGTACAAGGATGTGGGATGCTACACCAGGACATGCGACACCTGGCGCAGCTACTCCTGGCAGAGAAACCCCTTCTCATGAGAAAACTGTTTCAAGCCGAAGGAATCGTTGGGATGAAACGCCGAAAACAGAACGCGGTGAGTCTGCATTGCTATAAGAGTCCAAAGTAGATTCTAAAGATTCAAAGATTTGATATGTGTGACCAACATCTATGATACCGATTGTAAACTACGTTGCGATTTCACAGAAACACCTGGGCACAGCAGTGGCTGGGCCGAAACACCGAGAACCGACCGTGTCGCAGGAGATTTGATCCAAGAGACACCGACACCGTCTGCCAGCAAACGTCGAAGTCGATGGGACGAAACACCATCGAATCAAACGCCTGGATCTATGACACCGCAAACCCCGGCGACTCCATTAACCACACCTCATCAAACATCGATTTTGACACCCAGCGGTGTAACACCAACTGGACCGAAAGCCATGGGACTTGCAACTCCCACACCTGGACATTTGATGTCAATGACACCGGAACAGCTTCAAGCGTATCGTTGGGAACGAGAAATCGACGAGAGAAACAGACCCCTTTCCGACGACGAATTGGATGCTCTGTTTCCACCTGGGTACAAAGTTCTCCAGCCACCGGCAGGATACATTCCAATTCGTACACCCGCAAGAAAGCTGACGGCTACACCGACCCCGATCGCCGGGACTCCTCAAGGTTTCTTTATTCAGACCGAGGACAAAACCGCGAAATTTGTAGACAATCAACCGAAAGGTAATCTACCGTTCATGAAACCCGAGGATGCGCAATACTTCGATAAATTATTGGTTGACGTTGACGAGGAGACGCTCAGTCCCGAAGAGCAGAAGGAGAGAAAGATTATGAAGCTTCTTCTGAAAATCAAAAATGGCACACCGCCGATGAGGAAAGCGGCTCTTAGACAGATCACCGATAAGGCTAGAGAATTCGGCGCTGGCCCGTTATTTAATCAAATACTTCCTCTCTTGATGTCTCCTACACTGGAGGATCAAGAACGACATCTTCTTGTGAAGGTCATCGATCGTATCTTGTACAAATTGGACGACTTGGTCAGACCTTACGTACACAAAGTGAGTTTCGAAAGATATTTCGACAATGTCTGCCACAGAATTTTATTTCGACTTAAAAGAAGTTACTATTAATATTATCTACTGATATTTGTAAAACGCGAAACTTGTGCGTTTCAGATTCTGGTCGTTATCGAACCACTGTTAATTGACGAAGATTACTATGCTCGTGTAGAAGGTAGGGAGATTATATCGAATCTGGCGAAGGCAGCCGGATTGGCGACGATGATCTCTACGATGAGACCGGATATCGACAATATTGATGAATACGTGCGAAACACGACAGCAAGAGCTTTCGCTGTCGTAGCGTCAGCCTTGGGAATCCCTTCGTTGTTACCATTCCTTAAAGCCGTGTGTCGCAGTAAAAAATCATGGCAAGCTCGTCACACGGGTATCAAAATAGTTCAACAAATTGCTATTCTTATGGGATGCGCTATACTGCCGCATCTGAAGAGTTTAGTCGAAATTATAGAACACGGTAAGTTTATGTAATCACTGATAGCTGTATAGGGGGAAAATAGAAATATTTCAGAGTGATAACATTAACAATAATGATTTTGCAGGTTTGGTGGATGAACAACAGAAGGTCCGTACTATCACTGCTTTGGCGATCGCTGCTTTGGCTGAAGCTGCAACGCCCTATGGTATCGAGAGCTTCGATTCTGTCTTGAAACCGCTTTGGAAAGGTATTCGTACTCACAGAGGAAAGGGTCTGGCTGCGTTTTTGAAGGCTATTGGATATTTGATTCCTCTTATGGATGCCGAATACGCCAATTATTATACTCGTGAAGTAATGTTGATCCTTATTCGCGAGTTTCAGTCACCTGACGAAGAAATGAAAAAGATCGTTTTGAAAGTAAGCGGGTCTCTATTCGAACCAGAGTTGGGTAAATTTCGAATAATGAATAAAATAAAAATATGAAATACTTTATTCGTTGTTTGAACAATGCCCAATTCTGATTCGTATTGCGTTAATTTAAATTATTCGTCATTTTATTAACTTGATTAATTTAACAGGTAGTAAAACAATGTTGTGGAACGGATGGTGTTGAAGCACAGTACATCAAGGATGAAATCCTTCCACATTTCTTCAAGCACTTCTGGAATCATCGCATGGCTTTGGACCGCAGAAATTACAGACAGGTATGCAGATAATCGTATACATAATAGAACGAAGAATCCACTGTATTTAATTTTTCTAGCTCGTGGACACAACTGTGGAAATCGCAAACAAAGTTGGCGCGTCGGAGATCATAAATCGCGTGGTGGATGATCTGAAAGATGAAAATGAACAGTACAGAAAAATGGTTATGGAGACCATTGAGAAAATAATGGGTAATTTGGGAGCTGCCGATGTCGATTCCCGTTTGGAAGAGCAGCTCATTGATGGTATATTGTACGCGTTCCAGGAGCAGACGACGGAGGTTTGTAATTGTTACTATCAGAAAAGAAGGAACAGTGGAAAAATGCACAGAATTTTTCTATTATTAATTATCGCATACTTGATGCAATTTCTCTTTAATTACAGGACGTTGTTATGCTTAACGGGTTCGGTACCATTGTGAATACACTAGGGAAACGAGTAAAGGCGTACCTGCCACAGATATGCGGTACAATATTGTGGAGGTTGAACAACAAATCGGCCAAAGTAAGGCAACAAGCTGCAGACTTGATCTCACGCATCGCTGTCGTCATGAAAACCTGTCAAGAGGTGAACTTCATTTAATCCAACATTAATCTGTTCTGTTAACCTATTTACATAATTCGTCCTTATGATATAAATGGTTTAACGAAACGTCAATCATATATTTCGATTCTATTCGCAGGAGAAACTAATGGGTCACTTGGGCGTCGTCCTTTACGAATACTTGGGTGAAGAATACCCCGAGGTATTGGGCAGCATTTTAGGCGCATTAAAAGCTATTGTTAATGTTATCGGAATGACAAAAATGACACCACCAATTAAAGATTTGTTACCGCGGTTGACTCCTATCTTGAAGAACAGACACGAGAAGGTCGGTGCTACTAATGACGTACTGTACGTGTTTTGTACATTATTTATTCTAACGCAATATCTCGTTTTTCAGGTACAAGAAAATTGTATCGATCTTGTAGGTAGAATCGCAGACAGAGGCCCTGAATACGTATCCGCCAGGGAATGGATGAGAATATGTTTCGAACTTTTGGAATTGTTGAAAGCTCACAAGAAAGCGATTAGGAGAGCCACAGTGAACACTTTCGGTTACATTGCGAAAGCGATAGGGTAATCATACGATTCTCTAAAGATACAATTTCACACAGAGTACTGTCTAAAACTTGTTCAATCTTCATTACAGTCCCCACGACGTATTAGCAACCCTATTGAATAACTTGAAGGTACAAGAACGTCAAAATCGTGTGTGCACCACTGTAGCCATAGCTATCGTTGCTGAAACATGCAGTCCATTCACGGTGCTTCCCGCGTTGATGAATGAATACAGAGTACCAGAATTGAACGTGCAAAATGGTGTACTGAAGTCTTTATCTTTTCTGTTCGAATATATTGGGGAAATGGGAAAGGATTATATTTATGCTGTTAGCCCATTGCTGGAAGATGCATTGATGGACAGGTAAAGAATTATATATTTTTGTTATGTTAAATTATGACCAATTAATTTTATTTTCACTGCCGTCGTTACAGGGATTTGGTGCACAGGCAAACTGCTTGCGCTGCAATTAAACACATGGCGTTAGGCGTTTATGGTTTCGGCTGCGAAGACGCGTTGATTCATTTACTCAATCACGTGTGGCCCAACGTTTTCGAAACTTCACCACATTTGGTGCAAGCATTTATGGATGCTGTAGATGGTTTGCGCGTTGCTCTTGGGCCAATTAAAATATTGCAATACACTTTACAGGTGAGTGATATATGTTAGGTTAATTAGAAGTATCTTATTGTATTTTAAGTTTTAATTAGTAAAATTTACGGATATTAAATAAATACGTGTTTTAATTGCAGGGATTATTCCACCCGGCAAGAAAAGTACGCGATGTATATTGGAAAATTTATAACTCTCTTTATATAGGCGGACAAGACGCTCTCGTAGCTGGTTATCCTCGAATCATGAACGATCCAAAGAATCAGTATATTAGATACGAATTGGACTATGTTTTGTAATAATTTAAGTACATGTAAAAGATATGTATCATACATTTCTATAATATTCATGAGAGATTAGCATAATTCGCTTATTATCGTTTACAAGAATTAGCCGGATAGTCGTATGTCACGTGACACATAAGGTAGACACACACATACACTACAGTGAATCTTCGAAAGTATTTATTTCTCGGACTTCTTTAATCAAGTTACACACGTCAGAATGTCCCATGAAAAAATTGAATTCTAATTGCGGACTTGCTCGAGAGAGAAAATATGTGTCAGTCCTTATATGAATAAACTGTTTCATATCATATATATATATACGACAGAGAAATTATTTCGAAACATTGATTACTATAATTTGTGTCGATTTAGGTAGGCCCTGGCATTTTTATTGCGGCGGAAGGAAAATGTATCGAGCAATGAAAAGTACCAAAAAGTATGTTTTTTTAAATATTTTATTTTTAAAACATAAATAGTAAACAACTAAACGAGACTAGGTGACAATTTATATATGTGTGTATATAGTATATATATACATATATATTTATATATGTATTTATATATATATATATTTATATATATGTATTTATATATATATATTTATACATGTATTTATACATATATGTATATATACATATATATATGTATGTATGTGTATGTATATATATATTTTTTCCAAAAATTTATCTTTTAATCGCTTAAGACAGAGTTCAATATTTATTAGCGCATATTGTGTAAAACGTTCATGGACTGAACTTATGCATGTATATTACAATGGTTAAGTATTATTGGAGAATACAGTCATATTTGTTTTACATAATTATATTACCTCAATCTTCTATGAAACATTAATATACTTACATTGATCGCAATAATTGATTGTATAAAAATTGTATGTGAAATGTCTGTATCTCCAAATACACTTTATTTTCAAAAAATTGGCATAAAGCACATATGCGTAAATATAGAAACATATTTGCGTCACTGTACTTAGAACGTTTCTCAATTGTGTATGAATTCAATACAATTCCTTCGACTGCGATCCTGACAAGTGAATAATACTACCATTTACACATACATTCAAAACGAAAAACTGATTGTTCGAACCGAGGAAAATTTTTACAGCTTAAGCGCTTAAGCTCTCGTTGCTATTAACGATATTTTTAATTATACGCTGAGGCCATTTACCTAATAGCACTTTTCAAGTAACGTATACATACATATCCGTAAAACATTATAATGATAAAAAATATATTTCTTACAAGTGTTACGAATTTAAGTTCGAGTCTTCTACGTAAAATCAGTGGAAAGGCAAAACTACCAAGTTACATGGTAATATATATATATATATACATGTGTCATTGAAATAAAATGTTTGTATATTCGTAACAAAATATCCCACAAACAAATAATGCGACGATATTAAAGATAATGATAATCAAATGTTATATTTAAATAGAACAAAGCATGTATATAACATTCAATATTTGTTCATTGGCATAATATCTTATCTGAGTAGCCGTCTCAGTGCAGCGAAAATTAAAAATACTAACTACTTCCCTATAACTTATTTCATAGTACTTATACATAGATCATTTTCATACAAACGACTCGTTACAAAAAGAAACTTTGGTATAAGAAGTACATAAAATTGTTAATCAGTATAATATATCGTTAATTACAATTAAAACGTAAATGGTTTAGCTGATTATAGAATCACATTGATACAATATATACACTTTGTAAAAATGATGGTCAAGCTAAGTACTTGTTCTTACTTCGTGTGAATTTTCAAACATCAATTTCTGAGTTATGAGGATAGAACATTGAACATCTTTTAAACAATCTTGTTGCCTGTTTCTATTATTTTTCAAAAATTTCAAAGTTCAAAGCCTTTGATTTTTTAAAAGTGATTTTACAGTATAGCAAACCTGATTTTGTAATTTCAATTTCAACTAATTAGCACCAGACACGATCCCAAGAAAATGATACTCAATCGTTAATACAACCGTTTCTACTGATTAATTAATTTCGACGGACTATATGTGATTCCATAAAACCTATTACGATTTTTAAAAAAAACACAATTTATAGAAGTTCAGATGAAAAGGATAGAAAGCATACAACATCACTAGGATATTAAGTATTGTGTTACTCCTTACACCAGTGAAATGAATGAGTATGTAAATGTACGTGTACAATAGACACAAGCACGCGTAATCGTAATATACAATTCCCGAGGAGAACTTACGTACATCTCGCTTCATTCTTCTCGCTACCTCTTTTATACACAGGCTATATGGAAATATATCTCCTTTCTATCTCTCGTTGTAGTGTGATCAAATTTACAGTAGAACATTGCATTTTATATTCTCAGTTAACTTTGATAACTATAGAATGTGAAAGGCTGTCAGTCATTCCTACAACTAATGAAAATTTTCCCGTGCTAAGAAGTTTCTTTTTTCAAATATTTTAAAATTGTAGTAGGCTATTTTCATCTCGAAAATACGTGTCATGAACGTGTACTATCATCAAAATCAGCATACGTAATTAGCTTCGAGAGTACAGAAAATAGCACTTGTACAATCAAACATTCCTCTTCTTTCTCTCAAATCCTATTGCATTTTATATTCATTAAAAAAATATAAAATGAAAAGAATGCTATTGATATTGAAATGCTTTACATTGTTATGATCTATAAAAAAATATTCTAAATCGTATGCAGAACTGCTCGAAAGCTTAAGATTACTAAAAGTAAGATTTTATGCAAAAATTAAAGAACATCGATACCTCTGACCTATTTACTTCTTCTAGCCACTTATCCTCAAGTAAGGCTTCATCAGCAACTTCAAAAAATTAAAGCAAATCAACGTGTCAGTATTTTTCATTCGATGTACGTTACCAGTAGTCTTTATTACAAAAAAAAATATCTTAGATAACGTAAATCTAAGTATTTCATATTTATTAGTAGAACTATATCTTTTTAAATTAAATGCACGAATTAAATAAATATGGATGGTATATTCCAATCAATCAATATGTAATTCTGAACTTTCGAGAGTCTGCACACGTTGAACAATATTTGCTGATACGACGTAAAAGAGGATAGTCGAAAAAACATGTATGTTTCATGTTTGATATCGTGTTTACTAAGCAAATGTAATAGACGCTCGAGTATCATTCTGGAATGCGAAAAGAAACGCACACGAGTATAATTTTATATAAAATCCGTTCAACACGTTGCATCGATATCGAAATCAATTTTCAATCAAAAGGGTGCAACGATGGCCGCTGCTTCGCCCCTACTGCTCGGCAACGAGGCACACTCTTGCCATTTGTTTGAATGCGGATCGTAACATTCCACGGTGGATATTGTGACCTGAGTTCGATAAAAATTGATCTCGTGGGACTGATCACCGCCTATAACGTATAATCGACCATCGGCTGCAGCGACTGCGGGATATGATCTTCCAACACTCATTGGTGCCACGGTGCTCCATTTATTCTGAAACATTTAAACAACTCTTCTAAATTCGATTCTTTTCGCACAAAGAACATTCTATTCAATTACACTGTCCAATATTATTCGATAGGGATTCCGAATAAAACGGTATGTGACATAATTCAAGTCAGTACCTCTACCACAAGGGTAGCTAGACCTTATCTATAGGAAACTTTAAACAAACGTGAAACAAAATTACCTCTTCAAAAGAGTATCGTTCAACGGACAACAGAACCTGCTGATTTTTGTTAATACCGCCAACAACATAAATATATCCATCCAATATGGTGATGCCCATTTGTGAACGTGGTGTGAGCATTGGAGCTAAGTTTCTCCATTCTTTGGTCACTGGATTGTAACTCATCACGTCTTGTCGGTGTCTACTCTTGTGTGTGCAGCCACCCACTATGTATATCAATCCTGAATAAGATATAAATTTTGATTAATGATTATAGGACTTAACTAATTTAGTAGAATATTTCAATAGCAAATTAATTTGATATTAAATTGTTCTACCTTCGTAAGCAACAACCCCCATGCTAAATCGAGGTGCCGGAAGTTGTCCGTGGAGTGTCCAAGTGTTGGTTATCGGATCGTAGATTTCTATTGATGCACCGATGTCGGTGCCAATCCACCCACCAAATGCGTACAAGTTATTATCCAAGGCACAGAGTCCGAATTCACACCTCGGCTCCACCATACAGGCAATCTTTTTAGTCCAAACATTATCACATGGATCGTAACGTTCGCAATTGGCAATGATACGGGATTCAAGCTCCCCGCCGACAACATACACTTTGCCATCCAACAACGCTACGCCTGGTAGTATCCGTCCTATGTTCATGGGGGTCACTTCGCTCCATTTACTATGAAAACAATCATACGTAGAAATTAAAAAAAGAAAGAAATTTACTTTAAATACCAGTAAACATATGTGCAAAATTGCAATGCAAATGGTTCAATAGTTTTTCTGGAAAAACATCCTAAGAACGCGTGCAAAAGGACAATAACAAGAACTTCAAAAGTAGCAATACCCAGTGAATATGTCGAATTTCTCGATCGCCCTGTAAGTACTTTCAGCAGCTCTGCCCCAACTATACACTGACTGTTCTCGCCGTGAACCGCCAATCACTAGAATGTTTTTTTTAGCGCAGACCCTAGGTTGTGCGTGAAGCGGCACGAGACATCCTTGGTTCGACGCTAGATCTTCTTGTATAGATCTCAACGCAACAATCAGACTCGCGTCTTTACACTCTAGGATGACGCGCTCCAATCTCGTTAATGAACATAGTCGCAAACGTATGTGACTTAGTATCTCGAATACATAACACCGTCTCGTCGATATATTGTGGACAATCCAATTATACGCAGCCTGGAAGACCTACCATCCACAACAGTTACTTAAACCGTTTGTTTTTGTATTTATAGAGATAAAACGTTATACGTTTGTGCATGCACAACTGTACACACCTGGAATTCAGTGTCGACATGAATGTAATCGCTACTGAGTAAATGAACAAGACGATCTTTTGGCAGATCCAAAAATTCCTCCTCTTGCGATAATTGAGGAAAATTGACTTGTATAAATTGTAGGGCAGTCTTCAAGAGATCTAATCTGTTATGTGCTTCTGCAAATCTATTCAGACAGAAATGAGTTTTATAAATATTCTAACAATTTCTATTCATTCTTTATAAGCTTACCTGTAAATCCCAAGAGCATTTGAAGGATGCAGTTGTTGGCTTAAGTATGTAATGCAGCTCATTACCACTTCATCTATCTCTAACATATCAGCAGCTGCAAATAATTCTAGGACATTGTCTTGAGTGACATCGACATTTCCAGAGTAGATGAAATCCACCAGAATTGAAAGTATCTTAGCAGACACCGAATGAATCTCTACTAACTCTTGCTGCTCTTCCACAAGACCTCCAGTGAACATTGCATTGAAGTATGGGCTTCCAGCAGCCAAAACCGACCTGTGTGCTCTAATGATACTGCCACTAGCAACCAAACCCACATCGCTGAATTGATTCTTTAGTCTCTGGGCATTTAAATTTCTCAATACTTTTGGTGCATACTGCCCTACTGTGTAAACAATGTTGGAGACTTCAGATGTTGGGTTTACTACTTGTGTTGCGAAACCCATGGTGTTGCAATTATGGCCATTCTTCATTGGTGGCACTGTACCATCCGCCATGAAACCATCAAGTTGTCCTTTATCTGTAGTTCCTAATGTGTAGAAAACAACATTAGCACAATATAGAGTAATACAAAATTTTTATTTAACATTAGATCTTGTAAATTGTAAAGATGCACCAATAAGGAAATATTTTAAAAATTTATTTATTTGATATATATATATATATATATTATTATTATTGTTATTGAACAAGTAATGTAAAATAGTCGCTTTTAATTCTTTGCAAATCTACTGTTAATGTAAATACATAATGTGTCCATTTTTTTACAGCTTCATTAAAAATATAGTGAGCAATTTTTTTTGCACAATACACTATTTTAAATGGCTATTTTTAATAACAAGAATAAAATATGGAAAAATATTCCCAAAGAGAATAATATTATTTATTTAACACATATATTATGCCACAGTGCTCAAAAATGTGTAGTTGCTACATGAATCAGTAGTGGGCAAATAGATTTCAATTTTCATATTATTTTCGTGTATAATGTAGCACTAAACACAGGATGATACATTTTAATGTACAATTTCCCTGTAGAAAGTTATATCGAGAAAACTTAATGTGGAAATTCTTATAAAAGCGTGTGCAGTAACCGTATCAGGTGAAAGACGGGCTTGTTAATTAAACAGTGAAATACAGAATACTTACGACATATACGAGAAAGCACCTTATAGACGCCGTGAAAGGATTTAGTGTTACTCTTCCCCTTTAAACGCATCACTACCACCGCATTTTCACGTGTTTTATTATTGCCTAATACCGTTTTTCATTCGGTTCACTCTTTATCAAAGTCTGTCAATTAGTCGCTAATTTGGTAATGAGAAATCTGACATATGTCAAATAACCTGTTTGGTGTATGAAAGTAGCTACAAGAGGATTGCTAATAAATGTTAAGTATTACTCGTACCACACCTATAGAACAATTCGCAAGTTTCGCGTTTGGAACAGCACATTGATAATGTTCACCAGAATAAACACGAAATCGCGTGTACAACGCAACGGTTAAGACGAGAAATTAAACGCTTTCGTATTTTTACGTATTTTAATTAAGGCTTTCTATTCACTCACTCCACTCATGTTCGATTTTGGTAATTCAATTATGAGTTCATTGCCTCGCAGGCCTACCAACAAAATATCTAGACGAATTACGTTACCAAAATCAATGACCAACTCACTAAATTTCACACGAATTTAAAATAAACCACCATAGAGTCCACGGACAGCTTAGAACGCTAATCTACATTGGGTATTCCAAAAAATTTTAATGCAACTAAACGGGGTTATTTCAAACAACTTTTTTATTTGTCGAATCGTACCGAAACGCTTTGTTTTTGAGTTATTAACGGCAATGATAAATGGATTCCAGTTCACTGACAGGTCTCATTGAGTGTGACGTTGCTATTGGCCGAGCTGAAATCCGTTCGTCATTGCCGCATCCTAATTGGTTCATGTCTTTCGTTAATAACGCGAAAATGTTTTGGCGCGAATTATCACGCCAGGATATTTTTGAAAATTTTTTTAAACATAGTAAAAAAAATTCATTCAGCAAGAGTCGTATAATAAATTATTTATTATCACAATTACTGATCATCAATAAATAACCGAACACTTTACATTCCTTCCATAACAGCTTGATAAAGTAGTGGTTCCAATCTTTCTCTTACCAAAGTATGCTTTTCTCCGTGCGTTATCATTAATATAGACTTTGCTCTTTTCAAAGTCTCCAAAGCTTGAATCGGCTTCATCAGGTACAATTGAATCTTTCCCATCATGAGATACAGTATTCCAGTGAGCGGATGAACTTCACCATAATACGTTCTGAAATAGAAATAGTCAAAAATATTTTTCGTTTAAAAGCCAATCAGTGGAAAATAATGATCATCCTACAAATAGCCATTAATAAGTCTTTTCGCATAAGATTCAGCTTCCTCCCAGTGTTGTAGACATATGGAAGAATCAAAAGCACATTGCAGAGTTTGCACGTGCTGCACATTAAGCGTATGCAGGATTCCCTCTTGTTTTTTGAGGCACACTATGCTTACATCCAAATCTGAAAATTCTGATAAGAAAAGTATGCTACATGATCGGGCAAATTTATTAACGTAATCGTTCGTTGTTAATGAAAGGATACAAGCCACATCCTTCATACTTTGCAAATGATAAGAGGTGAATTCGGATACCTCCTCAAATGTTTCTTGGAATTTATTTGGGAACTGTGTCTGACAATGTTCGCATGCCCCGGCAACTGGAGAGCAAGGATGCGTGCAAGATTTGTTGGGACACATCGCTGCTCCAGTCGCTAATTCTGGTCGCTCGCATCTTTTACAATTACACCAAAAATAATAGGAACTCTGAAGTTCTGTTCGTCTGTCCTTTGTCGTTTTTAGAACATCAATGTACGATATTCTTATCTATGTGTACGTACAGTGAAAATTCAATTACCATTCTAGCTTCATTACAGTTATTTTGGGATCATTCATTTCTCAATTTTCCATAAATCTGCACAAATAGAGATCTTTACCTGAGACCAATCTAAACAAGGAAGATCTTGTATTGTTCTAATAATTATAGTAGATCCTTCAAAAGTGGCTACAGCATTTGGTATGCAACTATGATCGATGATAGAAGGTCCAAGATAAATGCCAACTCCGATACTATTCATATCCATATCGAATATATTAAAAGAATTAATACAAATTCGGCCATAAATGGCTAGCAATTTTACATTGTTTGGCATAGGCTCGTTCTCAAACAATTCATTTAAAATCTTTTGCACACATACAAAGTGTTCCATTCTTTTCTCATCCTTTTTTATGTCAGAGTAATCTGATGAAAGAATGGAGTTAGACATTAATAAAAGGATAAGGTAAAATATCTTTGATTTTGTAAATTATTACTGAAACATTCTTACGTGACATTAAATCTTCAAATTTTCGAAAACTTGTTTCATTGTAATATCCAGGCTCTTCACCTCCACCTCGATTTAGTTTTATAATTATGCGAGTCATGAGGCGGGTCATATCCGGTACAATTTTTGGCAAAACCTTTTTCAATTTCGGGCATTCTGTTTTGTGTACGGACCATGCATTTTGTTGACAAGAACGATTGCAATAATAAACGCATTGACAGGCAGAACATTTTGAAAGATTCCCACTGAAATATACGAGTACAGGTTAAGGCGATATAAACAATGCAATAAAACAAAGGAATATGTTAATTGGACAAATTCAGTTGTAGTTGTCTTCATTAATACAAGTATACCTTTCCAGACAATAATCGCATCGATCAGTTTTGTATTTCGAACTAAGAACATAAGCAAATGGCTTAGTGGTAAAAATAGTAGTTCCTTTCTTTATGAAATCCTTACACTCGCCCATTTTTAACAAAAAATTTCAGACGAAAAAAAAAAGTTTAGTATCTATATGGAAGCCTAATAATATGCATTCCTTTTGTTAATGATTTTGTATATTAAAATTACAATTTAAGCGAAACGACTACACTATATTGAGAATAATGAAAATGAATGCATACTACGCGACTGGCATTAACAAATAATCTACGGGCATTAATTCACAGCGATCAAGTATTTTCACCATTGATTTATTTTAGCCGAATCAATTGAAAAATAAGATTGTTTTTCAATATTTTTACAATCATAAATAAATCTGTAAAATAATTCATTTGACAACAAGATTTTCTTGGAAATAATTAACAAAACAATGAATACTGCTTAGCAATTACAATATATTTGTTTAATTGTAAATACCTCTGTAAACAGTAGTCGCATCTATCTTTGCGATACGACGAACGTAGAACGTACGCAAAAGGTTTCGCAGTTAAAATAGTTGTTCCTTTTTCAATCGGTGGTCTTTTATATCCATTCTTTATTCTCATTTTTATTATAAAAAATCTCTGTTAAACAAGCGTTCAATGTTTCTGAGATAAATGCAACACAATGTAGCTGAACGTCATACTAAATGAATTCAGTTCGCTGCTCCGATCGCGTAAGTTCACCTACAGACTATTTTAAGATCGGTTTATTTTAGCGAATCTAATTATGGAAAGGATATTATGTTTGGTAATTAATAGTAATTATTTGTCTGGAGAAAGTTTATCAATGAAATGTCTGAAAAGAAACATATTTATTTACAATAATTTAATCGTATAAAAATCTTGAAAACTCGATATTTTCATTAGTCTATTTTCTATAAATTTAATCAATTAATGTTATCATATCTTTTATGGAAGAGTACACCGACGCGTTTATAATTGTTTACGTGAATCCGTTCAGGATCACCGACCGAAAATTGGAGAGAAAAAATTAAAAACACACAGATAAAATATATTTTGTTCTTCTTGATAAACGCAGAGTCATATGTACAATGCCGTTCTCCGTAATTATAAATTAGTCTTGGCGTTGTCTTCTTTCTGTTTGTGTCTTTAACGTTTAATCTTACTATCCTGGGGTTTTCATTTGTTTCTTTCTGTATTCCGTGTATTTGAACATAAAACATCTTAAAATACACAATACCATGGCAATGCTTTTATCTGAATTAAACAAGTCACAATTGTGTATATTATAGTTTTTATCCAAAAGAATTGGTAAACTTATAAGTAGATTCAGTTGAGCGTAGAAAGGAATAGGAATGGGAGACATTTTTTTACTCAATGATTCTGACAAAGTAATGATACGCATTCGGGCGACGTCGTGATCGTTTACCACTCTTTCTTGTGTTCGTCCATCGACACACCTCCTGGTCCTAAGGAGACAATCATTAAAAGGCCACCGATCACTGACAATGTCTGTGAACAAATAGAATTGATTTAAACAAGAGTACAACGAAATAGACGCGACATAAGCATAGCAAGATATCTGAGAGTCCATTACCTGAAAGAAGTCATATTTAAGGAAATCCCTAAGCACTTTGTATTCTGGAACGGTCCACCATGCGTTATGATAAAGATTAAGTGCTGATAATAGCAACACAAGCAACAGTGCGCTGAGTTTGGTTTTGTATCCAATGGTTACAAAGACCATCAAGATACTTCCAAAAATATCTTGCATTATTTGAAGGAAAGATATTTCAATGCGAATCAATGTTGTGAACAAAAATGCTAACAAGATCCTGCCAGCTAATTGAAGTAGATTCTTAGGCTTATTGTCACCCAGGCTTGGTACACCGGCGAATAACGATCGTCCTTCTACTCTCGACTCGGCAAGGACAAGAAGAAGAGCACCAATCAGTGCCAAATTTCTGAACAAGAACGTTATGTCCCATATAATGTTGTAAGCTAACGTTTGTAGGACCACTATGAAGAACAGAACTCCGCAAGCAATGCTGACTTTCCATCTTCCAATGACCATCACACAGCCTCCGAGCTGCCCAACCAAATTGATCAAAACAAATATCGTAGCTAAGAAACTACCACAGTTCCATGTATTGTTCATATATTCTCTTTGCTCTGACCACTGGAACCACATTCTCAATCCATCTTCCAAGAATGTGGCTATGAGGCAAACTCTCGCCAGGGTTGGCAATACGTGTTTTCCATTGCGGATTACCTATTGTATAAAGAACATGTTATAAATGAAATGATACAACGAAAAGTTTATAATATAATAAGCGAATGCTCTGCACTAGTTCAACAAAACTCCAAAGTAGGGCTGTGAAAGTGTATCATGAAAACAAACATTCGATTCTTGGTTTTCCGGACATATTCGGAAATTTCTATTTAATTTGACGAGCGATAAAACGGATCAGCAAAGAAAGTATCGTATGAAACGATCGATAGATCGTCGGTTTGCTTATTTGAAAGTCAATTGAAAATGAAACGGGCGGGATAAACGATAAATGTTTACGGCGTATATTATATTATCATGACAGTGCATAACCTGTAACTTTCTTGCATAGAATTTACGGTATACGAAAGTTTGCAATGGTTGACAATAAAAACAACGTCTCTGGTGGATACAAAATTCAAAGGAAGGCTGATTGAAAATGAAATATGCGAGTGTGCATAGGTGATCGTGACACGATGACGTTGACAGGAGTACACCTGTGCTCTTGCAAGATTTTCTGCTGGTTTCTTATCGGGAATTTTGTTGTCGAAACTTCGCGGCCGATCGTATAGAATGGAAATTAAACGGAACGGCTGTGAAATTCACCTGGTCTGCGATTTCCTCCGCTTTCGAGATCACCTCCTGCGAGATCAGCATCTTGTTTTATTCAAAAATCAAAAAATAACCCATTCACTCACGTATACACACGTGCGCGCACGCAAGTGGTACCGACTGAAAAGAGAGCAGCAGAGACCGAGGAATAAAGAAGGAGAGAGGGAGAAAATCGTAGAAGCACGGGACTGGCAGACACAGTAGCTTGGCAAGACTGTGCGAGCGATATTCTTGCGACTCTTCCGTATGATGTGGAGATCGGGCTACGCGTCACTTCCGGCATACGTGGTCGCACAACGTATAATCCGTAATCTTTTCGAAAGTACACGCGTCGATACTCGAAAAATATGGGACAGAATTTCTTCGTTACGATTGTCCGGTCATTGTCCTAAAATTATTTATCGAACACGTACACGATTTTATTATATGCAATTTATTACACCAAAGCGAGTAGACTTTAAGAACAGCTAAATATTTCTTCAATAATATGATACAGGAAAGTTAAATTTTGTTTTTAATTGTCATCGCACTCAACCATTTTGAATTCTGATTTTCCGTGCTTAAATAAAATTAGTACTGTTACCGAAGTATATTAGAAACTGCCTGTAGGCTTCAGAACGTTCAAAAAGCAGACTATTCCGATCAGTCAGGACTTAATATACTTTCGAGGACAGATCAATCAAGTATATTAATTTCACTTATTTTTTATATATATATATATACATATATAGCAATTGCTAGAATGTATAACTTTTATTACAATAAATAAATAAATAATATGATGTTGATATTGTATATATATATATATATATTTAATTAAATATGTATTTATTTATATATATACATATGATATATATTTGATGTTGATATGTACTTTATGCGTATTTTTCAATTGGTGCGAACATAATGATTACGAAACGATTGTTCTCTCGTTTTCTCTTTTTCTTTGGTCAAGTTTGTTTTTATAGTAATTAAAATATTGTTCAACTGAGTTCTCTATTAAATTAATGGAAAATTTTAGTCATTGTTTTTCGATCAAAAAGAAATATACAAAAACATTGTGATGGTTTTAATTTTTTATTTGAATATAGTGCCGTAAAAAATGTACACCATGGTCGATGACACTGAAGCGCCACCATAACCACATGTCAATAACTAAGGACTTGGTCTCGTTTTGTGAACGTAAAAATATTTCAGTTGTTTATCGTATTATGTTTCTTAAGATCGAACCAATATACGTTTCTTATATCATGTAACAACAACATATATACCAAAAGCTTTCATACTGTAAAATTATACATAGTTATTCTTTCAGGAAAATATGTTTTATGACAGCTTATTGTCAACCACCGTTCTTACCGTAATTCTTCTTTGACTGATGGTACTACTCCGAGGTAATAAGAAATTAATATGCATGTAGAGCATGCCTTGTAAATAGACTGGAAAATTTTGGACATTCTACCTTTGTGCGAGGATGAATCTATTGTTTGGCAAGTTTATTTATTGTTTTTTTTAGAAATTTTGCCTGTTAGGTCGAATCATAAATAATGTCTATTCTAGTACAGCATATTGCTTCTTTACATAATATATATATATGCACCATTATTTGTCGCATTATTAAAATTTAACCTTAGTAAAGGAAATTATTTATGACAAGACCTAATACCTAAGACAAAGGACATACGTTCCGTAGCTTTACCTTTCCTTCCAGAAGAACCAAGATGGCTCAGGAAACAGATAGCAAATTGCTCAGAGAAGATTTCGACGCCGGTCCTTTCAGTTACAACGAGATCATTCCTGGTCTATATCTTGGAAATCTAACAGCTGCTACGGATTCGGAATGGCTGAAAGAAGCAAAAATAGACTATATACTTACGGTAGACTCCTGTCCGTTGCCACGAAAGATTCAGGAGGTCTTGCCGAATCTGACTATAAAGTACATTCAGATCACAGACATGCCACGCGAAGATCTTCTCACTCACTTTGGGGATTCTTACGAATTTATAAATCATGCTGTAGAAACAAACAGTAGAGTATTGGTACATTGTTATTTCGGTGTATCCAGATCAGCCACGTTGGTAATCGCTTATTTGATGAAAAAGTATGGGAAAAGTTTCTCAAACGCGTACGAGATTGTGAAGGAGAAGAGACAAATCGGGCCGAATCCTGGTTTCTTGGCACAGTTGATGCTGTACGAGGAGATGGGCTGTGGAATAGACAACACCAGTGTGCATTTCAAAATGTATAGACTACAGATCGCAGCGGACAAGGTTCGCAAAGCGAAGATTTTACCGCAGAACTGCGCGGATCTGGTGAGACCCGATCCGGCGCTAGCGACAGTGCGTCCAGAGCCCACTGTCTATCGTTGCAAAAAGTGTCGGCGAATCGTTGCCAGTGCCAGCAACATTTTGCCACACGTGCCGAAAGAGAAACAGATATGGAGGCACATTAGTACAAAGAGGTCATCCAAACAATCAAAAGCTGTACACGAACCTCCTTTGGAGTTGCCGAAAAAGGACGAGCAACAGCCGGTAGAGTTTTGTACGAAAATATTGTTCATCGAGCCCATGGCTTGGATGCCGGACATCACTCATCACGTCGAAGGAAAACTGAGCTGTCCGAAATGCAACACGAAACTCGGTTCTTTCAGTTGGATAGCGGGCAGCCAGTGTCCATGCGGCAGCAAAATAGCGCCCGCGTTTTACTTGGTCCCTTCGAAAGTAGATTGGAGCAATGCCGTGCAAAACGTACAAGTCACTGTATAGTGCTAGATATTTATATGTATATGTATTTGTATACTTAACACTGAACCTACCTAGCCATAAAAGTAACCGATCTACGTTGCCTTGTAAAACTGACTAGACTGAATTTATTTAGTTCTTGTACGGTTCTCATTACAATACGTGCTCCACTCAGGATATTGACTGAATTATTTTTCATTGGTTTTCATGAGAACGTCTTTATAACTTTGATAACTGCAACATAAACAATCTGGAAACGGTCATTGGATCAGTGGTGGTAGGCTTAGTGTTAAGAACTTTTTGGACGGACGATTAATACACATGTACATATATATACACAGGGTAATCCAGTAAATAGCAGTACTTAATTATCTCCACTGTTTCTGAAAACACGAAGAAACTTTATCAACCAAAATTTTCCGGTATAAAGAGGACTACGGTGTGACGAGTTTCGGAGACTTTAAGACTTTCGTTCGTATTTTCAGAAACAGCAAGGATAACGAAGTGCTACTATTTACCGAATCACCCTGTATACGAAAACAGATTTTTGGAATCTTTTTACGTGGGATCGTAGCTTGTTTAATGTCATGACCAGACGTGCATCCGACCAACGCGTACATCCGTAAAAATTGGTAATCTAATTTTGTGCCAATGTTAAAGCGCTGTCCATAAAAGAAGGAGTCGCAGGGTGTCTCCCGAAAAAAAGAAAACTGCAACTATTTCTTGCCGCAACGCGTAAATGACCCGTTCTTCCGCTATTTCATTTTTCTATTCATATACAAATTAATGCATTCCTTTTTGTCTACCGTATCGACGTAAAATAACAAGGTGTACAACGTGTTAGAACAACTCCGTAGCATTAGAGTACGATTTGCTGTATATATTTCTTGTATCGATAACATAATATATTTACCATTTCTACCGTTTATTAATCTATATCTCAGTTCTACAAAATAACTCTCGTTAAAAATTACTCTCTTTTTACCCTGTGTTCGATGGCTTAAACTCTAACGTTGCATGCAATTGCGATTGTCGATTGGTCCTTGAGAATCCTTTTAGAATCTTTGATGTTCATCTAGCTAGATCCGTGATTGCAAGGCAGAGCAGCATAAATCGTATCTTTAACCCTTTCAGAACGAATGTCGTTACAATTAGCGACATCGGGTCCGTATATTTAATCTTTAACGTTGCAACAAATATAATTTAATTAAAAGGGTTAAAGAAACTTCTAACTGCAACTGGAGAACGTTCGCTGTTCATTCGCGATCCCCAAAAATTCTTCCATGCGAAATACAGTTTGGTTCGTATGGATCCTTTTGGGGTAGAGTACAACGATTTGATAGAGCCTCCCCTATTCGCATCTCCGAGTTCCATTCGAATAAATGCAATTTGGCAGAAAGAAATTTAGACCGAAAACAGTGGTTACCGTGAATACGAGAGGTTCTAGCAGGTTCCCGCGACTCTTGTCTCGCAATCGTCCGGATAAGGGTTGCAGTCGCATCCTGGACGTATTTTCTCACATGCTCGCGTGCATGGCGGGGTACGTGGCTCCGTAAGGATGCGTACGGAACCTGAGGGCGTTCAGACTGTTCATCGCGGATCCTTCCAATCCTCCGTGAATCTCCGTTTGATGATACGAGGGGATATTCATGTTCCCCAGGTTACCGTTGATCAGACCGTGGCACGTCGAGGACGTTTGCATGGAGGCGTAGTGTTGCGAGGACCGCCAGTATTCGCCGTAGGGGTACTGGGTCATCTGAGTGGTCTGCAGGGCTTCGGCGTTGTTCTCCTGAGGGTGGGCCACCCTGATGGGTCGCAAAGGTAACGCGGCCTCCATCTCTTTCGTCGAAGAAACACCTCGGCCGATGGCGGAGCTTCTCTCGTTCCGACGAAACTTCGCGCGCCGGTTCTGAAACCACACCTGCAACCAAAAAATCTACGCTGTTTCAGGTTTCCCAGGTGGTTCCTGGATCTTTCAGGCGATTCGCGTCCCGAATTGTCTTTGGTGTCTCCGCGTCTCGCGGGGTTTCTCGTTGCACGTTCGAGCCGATCGCAGGGAGGAATAGAGAGAATCCGAGGACGAGGTCGGGGAGATCAGAGACGAGACACGGGACAGCGTGACGGCTCCTGGCAAGAGCTCATGGTTCGTGGACGGATAGAAAGACGGACGGATAGAAAGACAGACAGGCAGACGGAAAGACAGACAGGCAGACGCTGCCGGTCTGGCGACAGTGGTGGTAGTATAACGTATGGGATCGACAACGAGCAACCGAAAGCGTGTTCTCGTTGTGATCGTGTACGCCACGGGCCTCGGGGATCGCACACGTGCGGGATACAAGCGGCGCATCATATCCTACGCCGTATGCCAAGCACAGATGCTGCTACTGGAACGACGCAAGCTAATCATAGCTCCTTGCCTTGACAACCTGTCTCCTTCGATTTTCTGCCTAGCTGTCCACGACCTCCACCCTCCTCCTCGGTTTCTTTCTCTTTTTCCCTTCTCTCTTCTCTCTCTCTCTCTCTGTCTCTGGCCCCTGTCTTTGCTCTTCGCTTTTTCCCTTCGGCTTGGTCCATCCTTCCTTCTTCCACCATGATCCCGGGGAACACGTGTGGGCCTGGTCCACGATACTTTTTCTGACGGACATTCTTCCTCCTCGCAAAGTTGATGCGCCGCTTCAAAAGACTTCACCGCGCCTGTCCAAGGTCGAATCCTCTTTTTTCCACGCTCTCGTTGTTTCGCAAGGTTGCATCGGTGCAGGATGCGAACGCTATTCGATTCAATTCGTATTCGTTACCAGTCAAATATGGATCGTCCGAATCCAGAACGGTGGTCTCTATCCGTCACCGTTCTCTCGAGCATCTCGAAAACTCCTTAACCCCTTGCCCTACAACAACGAGTCAGTCTCCTGATGAAGATTTCGAACAGAATCTTCTCAATATGTATGTTCTTAATTTTCTATAAATCGATTATTGCTCGTATGCAGTCATTGGAGAATAGCTACGTCCACGGTAGCTACAAAATTTCCTTTTCTTTTCGTCGTTCTTTGGAGGACGAACAACATCTACTCACTCTTACCACAAAATAAATTGTAGGGCAAGGGGTTAAGGAGAACAACTCTCAAGAATAAGATTCATTGGTACCATCCGCTCGCGTGCAACGATCCCCAGTTTCCGTCGACTCCATCGATTGATAAAATCATGCGTGAACCGAGTCGTTCCTTCGTCGAGTCGCGTTAAAAGCTGCCGAAGCTTCGAATGCAATTTTGACGAAATAATTCTGCGACTAGAATGAAGGTTGACCTCCCGGGGCTCGTACAGCCTAGAATCAAAGCGATCCTGCCTCTGTCGAACGTAAATCAAATTACCTGTACTCTCGCCTCCGACAAGGAGACTCTGGTCGCCAGCTCCTCCCGCACAAACGCGTCCGGATAGTGCGTTCTCTCGAAGACTCTCTCCAAAGCGGCTAACTGTTGCGCCGAGAAGGTCGTTCTGCTTCTCCTAGGCCTTCTGTTCGCTGCTGCCGTCGCGGCGGTCTCGTTGCATTCTATAAAAGCAGAAGACATAAAGGTGGTTTCCGAGACGCCGCGACGCGATAAACGAGTTCCGTCATTTCCTCGGAGGAACAGGAGAAAAAAGCCCCGAGGGCAACGGAGGGAAAGGGACAGACACGGGGAGAGAAACGCGGCGGCAGCGGCACGGCTATTCTTGAATGACTGTTACTGTGCTTGGCCACTCATCGAGGCGGCATAACGCGAACAGTATGACTGGAAACGCGCGATTTCGATGGAATCGAAAGAACGCGTCGCGAACGCAGAACACGCCGTCGGAGATTCATCGGCGCCGGTCTCCTCGCGATTTCAACTTACGTTGCGCAACGAGATTACGCGAACCGTTTGATACTTTATCGCGAAATACTCCTGCGGCTGGATCGGACGCGTTCGGCACCTTTGATCCTCTGCCGTGCCATTTTTGTCGCGGATATCGGTATGTTTCCAGTCGCCAAATATGTTACAGAAGATCAACGGTTTTAACCCCTTGCCCTACCATTTTCTTTGTAGCTACAGTTATTATAACAGCTTCGTCCCTAAAAATGTTGCAGAAGGGAAAAGATAATTTATATCATTTATACTGCTACATATACTCCGATGTATAATACTTATATCTGTTCGACTCTATTTAAAATTTCCAACACGAGTCTGACTCGTCATAATATGGCAAGGGGTTAAATGCTGAACGAACAGCTTCGAGAATTTCGTAAAATTAAAGTTATTTATTTAGCAATTGCACGTAGGGCACTTTTAACGCTAGAATTACCGAACCAGACAAAACGATTGGCTCCTAATTTTTCGTTTACAATTATCGAAGTTAGGAAAACATTTTAACCAGAAAGTTTCGAATGAATTTCTTCGTTGAAGCAGACATTACTGTCATTGTGTGTACACATAATCTTGTCATTGCTACAAAGCAATATACATCGGACGGATTTATTACTCGGTAGTTCAAGCGTTAATACCATCGTGCCTCGAAGAGTTAACCCTTTGCACTCGAAGCTGCTTTGACTCGAAAACCTAGGCATTTCTTCTATCCCAGGATATTTTCAATCCACGCAATTCATTTCTTACAGCAGTTACCCTTTTACAAATTTCTTAAATACCAGCATAGCGATGTAAAAATTATTTTAACAGTGTTACGGCAATTTTTACTGGCGCCTCAGAGTCGCCATTCGAGTGCAAAGAGTTAAACGATGGGTTGCCAATTGTTCGCGGCGTCTCGGAGTCGCCGCTCGAGCGCCAAGGGTTGATTTCGATAACGACGGTGTAGGTTCGGCGTAAAAGGCATCGGATCCTTACCCAGCGAGTGGTTGGACGTCGCCAAAAGCCTCGAAACGGTGAAATCCTGCGGCGCGTGACTATTCGTGACCTGCGAGACTATCACTCCACCGTTTCCCTCCTGTTCGGATCCGGCGCACAACATTTTGCCGAGCGAAACAACAGTCTCGAACGAAAAACGCGTCGACTCTTTCGGCGATCAGTTTCCGGGATTCAACGATCATTCGAAGATCCCGAGGGATCGCGAAACGTCCACCTCGGCTCGAGATAATTCCAGAGGTTTAGAAGAAGAACTGTGTACGGAGACTCGACGATTCCCGGGAGTCATTCGTCGGGCTGCGAGGATTATTTACGAGCGATGAAGACACAGGGGAGAGGCTTTCACGCGTAATTTCCATCGGATTATGTGAACCGAAGCATCGTCGAGGTGAAGCGTGACGGAGCAATTATGGTCTCGCGCCACGTGCCGGCCGAGCACGCTCTTCCAAAAATATTACCGTGCTCGTTGCTCGTTACCACGTTTTCACCACGCCGTTTTCACCCGCGTACTCGCCTTCCGATAATCGAGAGCAACCCCTCGGCTAGCTTATCGCCATCGTCGAAGCCTGCACAGAATCGGGAAACGACGAACGTTCGGCATCCCTTATGCTCGCTCGTTTACGGAAACGTCGAAACGGATCTTTGCCGTCGGAATTCCCGCGAACATCAATTTCTAGCCCGGAAATTTGCAATCCTCCAGTTTGCGATCGGATCCGTTCGTTCTCGCGTGTCCTGCTCGCATCGATCATTCGGTCCTTCTCCGGTTGTTGCAGAAGTTTTCCTCGGAAGCGACGGTGCGAAGCTCGCCTAACCGCGCCAGGTTCGGAAGTACAGCGATTTTCGGACGTTGACTGGAGTCTGCCAGAGAATCGCGCGACGATCGAACTCCGTCGAGATCGTGGCTCGATTCGGTTAGGGCTGTTCCTGGGGATGTTCTCTCGGTCACTCGGAAATCACAGCCGATCGATTAGGTTCGCGGAAAGATCACGGTGCTCGGACGAAGTCATCGTATTGGTCGGGGCGGCGGGATGCCAACTGACTCGGCCAAGTTAAAACGTACTTGAAGATCTCCTCCGCAGCCTCTTCATTTGTTTCTCCTCTTCGTTCCCTTCCTTGCTCCTCTAACCCCCTCGCATCGCGAGGCCGTTTCTCTCCCTCCTTCGGTCGGTCGGTCGGTCGGTCGGTTTCCTCGTGTTTCGCGCTTTCGGTTTTCCGCCCGCGTCTCTCTTCGGCGTTAACAAGGAGGGACACGCACTCCGAACGCCAGAGAAATAGAGCATTTTAAGAGTAGGTGGAGATTTCCTCGCCAAGCTCCACCTTCATTAGATGCTCATTGGTTTCGAAACCGAGCCGCGGCCCTTTCGACGCTTTTTACCGGGAACTCTTCAGAGTTGAGCGGACTCGCGACACGCACGCGACCGGTTCCTCGGAATCGTTTTTCGAGAGACCATGTCGAGATCTTCTGCGGAAAAGCGTCTTCCTTTTGTCGGATGCCTAACGAAACACACTTTTCATTTCTTGTTTCTCTCCTCGTTCCCGAACGTTACATGCTCGTTTAAGGGTTGACATTAGCGACGACCGTCGGGACAGCGTCGTTGCACTCGATCGGAGCGATTGTTCTCATTGCTTTTCTTTTTTTAATGTTGGTAGATGTTCTCTAAAACAAAATCTTGTCTCTCATCTTGTTCTCACCGATACGTTTTCGTAGCACCTGCCAAAAGTGTTTCTTCTCTTCCCATTCACAGATTTCTAATAATTTTGAATCGATATTTTATTATCGGACTGCATAGCTAAATGCAAAATAAAAATTGCAAGGTTCGGGAACTACGTAGACAGCCCTTGTACTACAGAATTTACTAAATACGTTTGACAATTGGAGAATCCGCGCATGCACGATAAATGTACACATTATTTTCCTCCAAGGAAATTATAAACGCCAAAGAAGCTTTAACACTTTACCGACCGGAAGCCAATTAATAGATCTTTCAATAATTGGCCCGCAACAAAATGAGGCTTAAAAAATTATTTGTTAAGGAATGAGAATCTCTGTATTCGTGGAAAACTCCACTTCTTTAGGGATACCTGCGTGTACTCGCAGGTATGAGCGTTTAGGTATAAATGTGCGTACTGCAACAGCGTAAAGTTAGTTGACCTGTTCTGCGCTGTTCCGTCCGTAACGTACGTCCGTCTAGTAGACGCCAATATTGTATTTCACCTTCTCTCTTTCAAATATATATATAGTTATTTTTCACTCCTTTCTTACGCGAGACTTTTCATTTTAATACAAATACCTCAACATTATTAAATAACGTTACTTAGGAGGCCATGTTGATTCGCAATAAAAATTATTGTCGTCGTTGAGGGATCCATTAACCCCTTGGGTACGGATTTATTTGAGAAAATATTTGCATGTGGAACGGAAATAATTTTTTGGTTGCTTGGAGTAGTATGTAAAGGCAGTACATTTTACGTAAAAGAATGTATTTATTTCTAAAATATTGGTGACATATGTAGTATTAAGATGTCTTCAACTAATTAGAATTGCAAAACAAAAATAAATTAATAACAACAAAATAAAACTAAATGAAATAAATTCAAAGTTTAATTTTTGGTTTGACGTCTTAGACACGTCATCCGCTCCTAGGGGAAAAAAGTGAATGACGTGTCTCAGACGTCAAATGTACCCAAGGGGTTAATAAGTTTTCAGTGATGGATTATGAATTAAAAAGATTCTGAAATAATCGCCGGTCGGTAAAGTGTTAATAGCTCCAAAATGGGATGAATGATTGCAGGGGGTTGAAAGTAGTACTGCAACTTGATCGGCTTTCGTCGTAACAATTCAACAAAAACCTACGTAAAATCTACGAATAATAAATAACAATTATGTCGTCTATTATGACCCCATGGCAACAGCTAGGAACAAGCGATAGATATAGTAGAATTATAAATGTTCGTGCTAGTATGAAAACGAGGTGCGAACGATCGCCGACGCTTGTAAATCAAATTCATTTCGACACGCACTTTAGGACGGGCATTCCGTCGATGTCCAGATATATATTCGGGGTTTCAGAAACTTTCCATTAAATACCGAAAGTGAATCGGTGCGCGCGGTTTTCATGAAAACCGTAGTGGCGCCGGCGTCACGGTGGTTTCGGTTTTCATGGACGCGATGAACCACTCTTTATGCAGCCGAACATTGGACTTCTTCATAGTCGCGGCTTGGCTCTCGTTGCACAAGGGTGTCGAGTAACAATTTCGCCTTAACACGGGACCCCTGATCTTTTATCTTGCTGATCGAACCTATACCGACCTCTTCGAGGTACGCGGCCCCCGACTTCCGCTTCTGATTCGAATTAACAGAAAGATTCAAGCGTAAGACATTAACAATTACAAATACATACCAGGCATTAACGAATACATGTTCAAACATGAAAAATCTCTCCGTATCAGCGTCATCCACTCTCTGGCAAAAATGGCGACAGCACTCTGGAATTTCCTTCCCTTTAACCCCTTGGCCTACGATTTATTTTCTGATAACAGTGACTAGATCTTTTTATCCTCCGCAAAATGACGAAAAGAAAAGTGAAATTTGTAGTTACCACGTGCGTAGCTATTCTTCATCGATTGTATGCGATCAGAGATTAAATAGAATGTTATTTTGGTTTAAAGAAAATTAAGGAAACACACGTGTAAAAGATACTGTTCAAAATCTTGATCACGAGTCTGACTCGTTATTGTAGGCCAAGTTAATCAAAGATAAATTTCTTCGGTTAATCAAAAATTGCAAGGAAAACCGCACGAGATTGAAAAACATGAAATTTTATCATTTTTCATCAAAAGCGACTATTTCACGTTACCTTCGTCAATATAACTGCAGTAACTCGCATTCTCAGCAATTTTGTTTTACAGTTACCCAACAAAATAGATTAGAGGAATAATTCCCGATGGATGCATCTTTGCAATTTCAAAATTCCGAGTCTCGCGAGTCTGTTTTCAAGCAGCGAAGCAAACACGGCCGCGTAAAAAATATGAACGCTCTCTGCCGGTAAGATTCTTGGCGAAGATGCTACAGCAACCGTAATCGCAAAGATATAGCAAAGAATATGGTATGGCAAGGGGTTAAAACCTGGAGAACGGAGTGCCGACAGCTGACCGTGTTCTATAGTTCGGCTCGGAGGAAATGTTGCTGGCTCTCGGCAACAATTATATTCCCGGCGATTTTATTTATACGAGGCTTTTACGAGCGCAGTCACTCTTGCTGTCAACCACGCTGGCCCAATAAAACGCGTCTCGGTGCGCGAGAACGAGAACTCGCTCGCTCGCTCCCGAGGCCTGTCCGGACCGAATTATTTTCCTCGAAATAAATAGGAAAACAACCGAGGATCGAACGAGCAACGCGGCCTCGCAGCTCGCCAGCGAATAGTCGTATCATTTTCTACGAATCGTCAACTTCTGCCCGTCGGCATGCAAGATTCTCTCGTTTAACCCTTTCGCTCCCAGCGC
>CM052085.1:984867-997174 GCA_028453745.1 Agapostemon virescens
GAAACAATATTTTTATCTATGATAGCTTCATTGCGTACAGTTTATTTCGATTTACTGCATACGAAATTAACCCTTTGGCCTACGACTAATTTTACAATAACAGTGACTAGACTTTCTTTGTCCTCCGTAGAACGACAAAAAGAAAAGACAAATTTGTAGTTACTGTAAGGCCTATGATCCATGACTGAAAACTTTTTAATGGGTCCTTCAAGGCTGACAGCAATTTTTATTGCGGATCAGCAATGTTGTAGTTACTGCGTTCCTAGCTATTCTTCAATGACCGTGTACGATCGACAATTAACACTTTATCGAGCGGCGATTATTTCAGAATTTTTGTAAGGCCTATGATCCATGACTGAAAACTTTTTAATAGGTCCTTCAAAAGAACGAGCAAAAATTGCAGGATATAATTGTCTGTATTTTAACAACGTTTTCGAAACTTCCAAAATGGTGACTTAAACTGTCCTCGATTTGCAGCTCCTTCAGGCTTTTCGATTTCGCCTTCTTTATCCTCTGTAGAGTCGTAGAAAAATTTCATGCGTGCATACCAGAAAATTAAAACGGCTGACACGGTTAAATTGTTTATTATTTCGGATCGGAAAAATTAGTGGTTATTCTTTAGATATTCTCAAATAAGAATCGACAGCATTTTTCTTAAAATTGTTATCGTCGCGTAGTCAAAAAAATTCGGAAAGTTGGCGTTCTCTGACTTGTGCTCGCACGCCTGGCCGGCGGCCAGTCATTTTTCAACCTAACTCGTTAACAAAGCCGCAGATTGAATTTTCGCTAAGGAAAAAGTTGCTGCAAGTACTGCATTAAGGGACACCCTGTATACGCGTGTCCCCTCCCACGTTGACCGAGGTGGTCAACCCTTGACATATATTACAATGAGCAACGTAAGCGAACATGGAACACCGTGAATGCATAATTTACTTTCGAAAACCGGTGGCGTGGCTCTGGGCGAGAGGGTGGCGCGACGGGTAACGGGGTTCACGCTCTGTTAAACGAGAAAAGGGTGCAGAGGGTGGTTTTGCCATGGTTTCACGTTAAAGAGTCAGATCACTCGATTACGCCCGTAACATGGTGTACAATACGCCGGGCCCCGAAACACAGTTATCTCGCTTTTATTTTAAATAATTCCGATCGAACTTACACGAACCGTTTAACCCCTCGCGAATCAACCCCTTTTCCTCGGCTACTTTGGCTCCGACCCCTTCCCACGTCCAAGTGAAATTTTAGGCGTCAATGATCAACGGTCATACGTTCCGACAAACAGGTATTTAAGGTGAATTGAAAGTTGCTAATAACAAATGGAAAGAGATATAATTTTAACAAATTACTTTTTCCGTTTATGAAGCCTATTAGTAGGCTTTTCAATATAGAAGCTTAAAATTCTATTTTTACATTCGAATTTGTAACAACATTATTAGACAATATTATTCGGGATGCATTGTTGATCCGCAATAAAAATTGCTGTGAAACCGAATAATGCAACGAGGCGCCTGAATTATCTGCGCCGATTGGTGCAACGCGACCGTCCGAATAATTATTGCTTTCCATATTTAAAAGGGTACCAACCAAAAACTACTGCGTAGAATCAATTGGACTTTTTCACACACAAGAAAGAAAACAGCTTACAGTATAAAGAGAATTTTCTAACGGAACATTTTCATTTGTAGGGCTGTTAGAAGGAATTCAGGAGCCAACGGTGTTCCTCGTGGTTAACGAAGGGCCGGCCTAGTAATTCGATGACAATTCCGAGGAGAAAACGAGAAAAGTCGCAAGAGGAAGAAACATATCATCCTTCGGTTTCTTCGGTTCGTTCGAGCAATTATAAGGGTCGTGCGTCATTCTCGCCAATTAGCGACGCAGGAAGCAATGTCGTAGCGGGTGGAAAACCTGCGGCCACGGCGTGCCATCTCTCTTTCCCCACTTTCTCTGGACATTTTTCTTGTTTGGGTGAACGGGAAGATAATTTTACTCCGGCTTGTCCCTTGGTTTGGGGTGTGTCATCGGTCTTGTCTCTCGACGCGAAGACAGCCCCGCACGTTCGCGTTCGAATCGCCGATGCGAGCCTCGTTTACCGATCCGTGAAAACATCGTGTGTCTGTTATTCCGTTTCCTTGCGTCGCGAATACCGTAAGGCCGCGTTAAATGCCACCAACTCGAGTGCAAACAGAAAATTCTTTTCTCTAAGCGAACCGAAAGTAATACACTCGCGCTCTTCGATACGGCGCCTGTTTATTTTTCTTTAAAATTCTCCGCAGTTTATTTATTACAAACTTCAAAATTTACTTTCTTAACACTTTATCGACCGGCGATTATTTCAGAATTTTTGTAAGGCCCATGATCCATGACTGAAAACTTTTATTGGGCCTCAACAATGCATCCCCAATAATATTGTCTAATAATGTTGTTACAAATTCGAATGTAAAAATAGAATTATAAGCTTCATTTTGATACAGCGCGAATATTGAAAAGCCTATTAACAGGCTTCCGATCGATACAGTGTTAAATAAAATGTTATTTCCGTTTAAAGAGAATTAAGGAAATATATATTTAGAAGATAAACGAATAAATAATAATTGCGGTACCATTTTTCAAAGCCGTTTGCGTATTACCAAATTACATATTCGAAACGTCTTAATTTTGTAATTATAATTGCTTCGACTGCAAAGGATTAAACAGCGACTCCGACTGAAGAAATTACTGAATTCGGAGACATAATCGCGCAGCATAAACAATGGCGGAGAGTTCGTGTCCCAAGAAAGTGGCACATCCTGACAAAATGTGTCGCGATCGCGCAAACTGATTTCAATCATTTCGAGCGACGTTTTCTGAACAGTGTTTTCTTAATTTCTCTGAACGAAGTGGAACTATTTTGAAATCGTTTCGCCGTTTCTCGCGCGTTCCCGAACGCCGTGGACCAGAATCGTGGGAACTTCTTCCGGTTGGCAGGAAGGAAGTATCACATCGTCCACGAAACATTTCTAAAGTTGTAAACTTTCATTCGACCGATACCAGGCGCAGTTTCCATTTAGGGAGGCAGTAGACCCAGCGAGACATAAATTCCGCCCACGATTATCCGTGACACCCCCGACTGGGTAACTGCCAAGAGTGGTAGCGATGGCAATGGGGCAGAGATATTGTCGGGTAGGATTGACGAAAGGCCGTCGTGTGTTCCTCTCTCACTCTTTCTTTTTCTTTCTCTGATTGTTTGTCTCTCTCCCTCGGTGTGCGCACGACTATGTTCGTGTGAAAACAGGTCATCGAGGAATACTGCCGATGCGTGAGAATAATCCAAATACCTCCGATACGCTATGAAAACGACGGGGCTGGATCGGCGTGGATGTTAGCCACAGTTATCTGTCGATTTACGAGTCGTCTTCGTTCCTTTTGTAATTCCGCGGCTCGATGATCGAACTTGGACTCCGAAGACATTGGTAGGAACGTTCTGGATATTCTCTGTGACGGACAGCAACGATATTAACCCTTTAAGCTGGAACGGCGACTCCGAGGCGACGGTAAAAATTGCCACAGCACGATTTAAAACAGTTTATTAACCGTTTGCACTCCAAGCAATTTTAATTCCTAACTCGAGACATTTTTCTATCCTAGAACAATTCCATTGCACGTGTTTCGTTTCCTTTCGTGCATATCAAAATTGTTACTTTTAATCGTACGGTAACACTTCAATTTTTACTAACTTTTTAATTACAACCATTTCTAACGTACAAATTGTTTTGAATAATAGTCTGACAATTTTCAGTGTCCTCTCAGAGGAGCCATTGGAATGCTAAGTCTGTAATAAATGTCTGAACACCTGTCTGTAGCGTAAGAAAGCAGATTCTACGTCAGGTGCACAATGTAAAAAGATTGCATAGAATTGTTCTATTAAAATTGCAGCATCACGAGTGTATAATAACAAATACAAGGTTTTCTCTAATAGTTTAAATCGTAATATCTACGAGTCTTGTCAAGCTTACCGCCATGTCAAATTAGAAGAATCTATCGCGTACATTTGCGTACTTATCGCGTGTAATTTTCGAGAAATGGTATTTTCCCGGGGAAACGGGTTTCCGGCGTAGCGTGGAGTGCGCCAAATCGTCGGCGATCGTCCCCTTTCGGTGCCCTTCGAGAAAGGGCGGGAAGAACGGAAGGAAAATCGGCTGGGAGGGCAGGATCGGGAAGTAGTCCGTGCTCTCGACGGGAGACCCGGGGCACAGGAGGATCCAGGACACGATAACGAGCCCTCATTCTCGAGTCAAGCTCGTCATTGTCATCCTCGCCATTCACCGTCGATGTATCGTATTATCCTAAGGCAGTAGAATAGCGCGTGTTACCGTTTTCTTTCTTCCGTGTCCTGTCTCGGGGCACTTCCTTCGCTTTCCCTCGGATCCTCGTCGGTAATCCTCGCGAGCAGCTGGATCCGAGCGATTCGTTCGGTGATCGCCGGGAAAATTCGCCTCTAATTGAACAATCTCCCAAGGAGATTGTCGCGAGGCTGGTTCACAGTTCGGGTGACCGTTGCACCCGATGCGCTTTCCTTCTTCTATATATATTTTTTACGAAAAAATTCTACCAGTCACGGGAGAGTCATTTATCTGCGGAAGGAGTCGATGACGCCGACGGCGATCACGTCAGTGGATGCTTTAAAACGGACGACTATTATTCATAGAACGCGATCGATTATCCCCAAACGAAATTAAGGGCAATGATTTCGCAACATCTCTTTCGGCAGCATATGGCGTTCCGACATCGATCGATGCTCCAAATAAATGACAGGGCGTCGACGGGGAAAAAGATGACGCGGAGGGAAAACACTCGAGAATCCATTTCGCGTACGGTTGGTTCCTACGAAATTTTCCGTTTTTTTTCGTGAAGTCGAAAGAAATTTCAACTGGGGAGATTCCCGAGGCGATTCCGAGCGACAGTTTCCTTTTTACAGTTCGCGATTCAACGCTTCGTTTTCTAATTATTGTCTGGACTACAGTATTGTCTTCTCTACAGTCTGGACGTCGCGTTTACATATGCCAACCCCCGCGGCGACCCGATTGGTCCGTGTTCTTCGCGAATATCTCGAAAACGAAGGGTGGAATCGCGGAAAAGTTGCTTGGAACGGCGCTTTTTGGGACAGTCTGTATACCGCGGCAATTCCTTTAACAGTTACCGAAGAGAGTGATTAAATTGGAAGCAGTTCCTGTCTGTTCTCTCGAGGCACCTCCCAGAGCTATCTTCCGATTGCATCGAAAAGCATTAAACACACCGAGCGTCTTCGCATCCATTCTTTTTCCATCAAGCGACAGATTACGTTCTCTCCGATGGAACAATACACGCAACAACGAAAGCGTAGACAATAGGGCCGGCTCCTCGATCCGCGAACCCCTCGACGTCTAATCGAAACGACTCCGAATCGATAGGATCGTTGCACCTGCGAGGAAAAGGTGCAATAATTCACGGGGCCGGTCGAGTCCCGGGTGCTTCTCGAGAATTAGCCCTCGGGTTTGACTCCGGGGCGGAAACCTTTGATTCGCAACCCTTTTATCGAGAAACAAGGTCCAGACTCTCGAGGAACGTGAAAAGCCTGAAGAGGGGTCGATAGTATCTCCGGTACACACCGAGACACGCTATTTGAAAACAACCCCCGTGAACGATCTCTCTCTCTTTCGAGTCTCTTCAGGAAGCCCCGCCGCTTTTGTGGCCGCCAGAGATCTGCGAAACCGTTTCGTCGACAAATCCTTTTCTTGAAATTAGGGGCCAGAGGTCGTTGGAAAACGTTGCCATCCCCTCTCGAAGCATCCCCTGCCTCTTCGCTCGCCGGAAACTGCGCCTCGATGCTCCAGATTGCTTCGGATCCGCGAGATCTCGATCGAATCTTCCAGTCAACCCTTTGGCCACGCTAATTAGGGGTACACCAGAGTATTTAACACTTCTAGCACCGCCATTTTAAAATTATAGAAATTAATAGAATAAAATTCTATTCTAACTTCCAACTTCTATAAAATTCTAACTTCTAGCACCGCCATTTTAAAATTATAGAAATTAATAGAATAAAATTCTATTCTAACTTCCAACTTCTATAAAATTCTAACTTCTAGCACCGCCATTTTAAAATTATAGAAATTAATAGAATAAAATTCTATTCTAACTTCCAACTTCTATAAAATTCTAACTTCTAGCACCGCCATTTTAAAATTATAGAAATTAATAGAATACAATTCTATTCTAACTTCTAACTTCTATAAAATTCTAACTTCTAGCACCGCTATTTTAAAATTATAGAAATTAATAGAATAAAATAATTACAATAGAATCGAACGCGTGGGATATAAATTAATCAGCGATTCAAGGGCAGGCGAATCTGCAATAATTTTGTTCCTTATCGAGAAGAATACTCAAAAAATTCTAAAAAGAAATCGGATGTTGGTACGGTTGGATATCGAATTTTTAGCAATTCAATTGCGAAAGACATAAGTATAGGGACCAGTCGCGACCAGAAGCGATGCATTTTATTTTCTTAATGCTTACTTTGTAGAATGAGTTATCTCGATGTTGCGGAATTCCTGTGGCTGCCGGTTCGCTCGTGAAATCGCGAAGGTAGTGTCGATTTTTCCGATTTTTAGCGGAACGTTTAACGCGACTATTCGCGGTTGAAACAGCCTAGCCGTTCGCATGATTCAACGAGCGTCGGTTGTAGATTACGATCGATCAACGTTGGCCGCAGCCCCGAACGGATTAACGAGGCTCGCAAGTCTGGAACGAGGCATGAATCAGGATTACCACCTGCCAGGATTTACGGCCGCGTTCATTGTTCCGTCACGCGCTACTTTTTGGTCAAGAGGAAAGAACCGATTCCGCGTATGAATATGCAATTTCATCGACGGCTGGTCACGGCCCGAATCGCGCCCCGTTACACACGGTGCGACACACGGCACACGCAGTTATGCGAATCGCATTATCACGGTTCGCCACCGGCCTGTTCGATGATAGGACGCGATTTCCGTCCGTAATACAGAGGGGGTTGGCCGCAATCGGGTGGGACACGGTCACGTTCCACCCTTATATCTGTCTTAATCGATCGTCGCGTCTACGGCCGAAATTCCCGATTAGGCGAAGGCGAAGGTCGATCCAGGAGCAAGGTTGCCCGAAAGATTCTGATCGCTCGGAAAAGGACCTGCGGATCTCGATGATCTTCGAGTATTGATCGAGTATTGAATCGATTATTTATCGGAGAAGTATCCAGAGATTTTTGTCATTTTTTGATTAAACGTTTCCCTTATTCAAAATGAATTTCATTCAAGTATCCAGGGTGGTCCACGCAATTGTTTCAAGTAATAACTCCGTTATTATTGCATTTACGAAAAAATGCCAAAGGAGAAAGATAAATGGTTCGAAGAGCACTACATCTGTAGGCGTTTAAATTTTCTTTAGATGCAGCAGTGCATGTGCAATTAACAATTGCATCATTTCTTTAAATAGAAATAGAGTTGTGACTTGAAACAATTGCGTGGACCACCCTGTATATTGGCCATTATTATACCATAATCCTACATTATAATAAATAGTCTCTTTTTTCTTTGGAAGGCGATTGAGTTGAATCTTTGGTCGTTCGAGGAGGATCCTGGAACCCGTGCAAAGTCTTCGAATCGTCGGCATAGCTGTCGGATCCGATAGAGACGTTTTCCGCGCGATTTCGGAGAACGAAAGGCTCACACCTTTCTTCGGCGTACGTTCCCAAAGGAGATCGAGGCAGCTCCCGGTTCACCTGGCGTCCGTAAGCATCGGTTAATAGGCGAACAAAAAATGGCGGACAAGTCGCGTTTGCAACACGCTTTTCTAACGACCTCGTCGCTCGGCTTTGACACGGCGAATAAGGGGAGTCCTCGTCGAGATAGTTTTTTCGTTCTTTCTTTCTTTTCGGGGGGAAAAACCCGCAAAAAGGGCACACGTACCCCAGTTTTTCGGAAGCTTTGCCGAGCGTAAGGGGGCCTTCGGCAAATTAGAGCGGCGCTCGATTGTTCGGGCTCGCGGATCCGGAAGCGATTCGACGGGATTTTTTCCAAGAGTAGGCGAACGGGATGGAAGAAACGCAGGGAGAGGCTTCCCTGTCATTCTTCCTCTCTCTATTTTATCGCTGGTACGTTGTTTCTCTTTCTCCGTTATGCAACAACTAGTATTTCGAATTTCCTCGTTCCCACGTTCGCCGATCGAAAACTTCTAAACGGTACGCCCCCCATTGTCCGGCGATTTCTGCAAAACACGAGCGAGATGGAGGGCCGTTCGACGTTCTCGTTAACGAAATAATCGACGGGGACTTGCCTGGGCCAGGAAGTATATTCACGAGATCCTAATCCTCCCCTGAGCCCCGGACCGGACGAAAGTTTGATCGACACCTCCCCGGAGATCCTCGCTCTTCATAAAGACCGTATAAATCTTTGAATCACTCGCGGTGCCCGATTCTCCCGAGAAAACCGAGCGAAAGTGCATCGAAAAGATTCTCGAAATCCGTGCGATGCTTGCAAGCTGCGGTTTCCCCGCGTTTGCAACGGAAATTGCCGCCCTCGTTGCGTTTCTCGAGAATTATATTTTCTTTTAACCGAAAGGGTTAAAGCAGTAAGAAAGACAAGCGGGAATACGGTATTCCATTTTATTCACAGATTAGTATATTTGTTAACCCCTTGCAATATTATGACGAGTCAGACTCGTGTTGGAATTTTAAATAGAGTCTAACAGATATAAGTATTACAGTTTTCTTTTTAAACGAAATCAAATGTTGTTAATTTATAACAATTATTTAAGCATCGGAGTATATGTAGCAGTATAAATGATATAAATTATCTTTTACCTTCTGCAACATTTTTAGGGATGAATTTGTTATAATAACTTTAGCTGCAAAGAAAATGGTAGGGCAAGGGGTTAATTGTAGTCAATGTATACTCTTGCGATTAAAGCCATCCTCAAACATTTGCTAATCGAGAAAAATTTGCATGTCTGTTATCTTTTGTATCTGAAGCATGTTCGAGATTGTTTCTTAGTTTATTATCGTTATCAACTGAGATTTCAGATTGGACGGGAACTGAACGTTTGCAAATTATGCTACGGAACGAGGAAATACGGTACATAATTGTGGGAACCGTCGAGCAGCATGGGCGCAAGTGGACATCATAAATATCCACCGGAGATATTCGAACAGCCTAAGCACCGGGCAAATCAAGAATAATAAATAAAACGCAGCTGCATGAATAATGCGCACGCGAGCAGCGTGGCGCCGCGGCCGAAAAAAAATAAGGGCAGCTGCGTTAAAGAGTTATTAGCTTGCGCGACGATTATTTCCGTCGATCGTCGGTCGCCCCCTCAAATAACATTGTCCGACGATCGTTAACGTGTATCAACTATACATTCAACTTCGTTCGATTGTGCGCTGCCTCCGAGACGACTGAATGGAGCCGCTTCGCGCTGTTAAACAAAAGTTAATCGAATCCGTCGTTACTCCGAGCAGTCACGGATAATCGTTCGACGGACACCGGTTATTGAAAGCTCCACGATAACGGTGAAAAGAGAACGCTCCGTCGAGCATGCCCGAGCCAGATAAGGGGTGATCGAAAAATAAAGAATCCTCGAACGTAAATCCGCAAAAATGCGGAGACGCGTGCGGCTACAATAACAAGATAAACATGTCACGCGGGAAGACGAGACAACCGAGACAAAAAAAGATACAAAAGGGGTGCTGTTTATTCGAAACGCACCCCTCGTCGAGGCGCTCCGATCGACCAGCGTCGTTCTCGAGCCGTTGCGGCGGCAACGGAGGCTGCCGGAGATCAACGAATTTTCGAGAATTTATTTCGGAAGACACGGTGCATCGTTCTTATTGAAATTTTGGGGAGCTTTCGAGACACCTTTGGAGCGTCTGAAAATATTTTTTCCGCTGAAGATAGTCCCGCGTTTGAGGCGGAAATCTTTTAGCAGATCATACCTTCGTCGTGCGTGCGATCTTCCAGGCGAGTAGAAATTAACGAATTTTCGGGAATTTATTTCAGAAGACGCGGTGCATCGTTCTTATTGAAATTTTGAGGAGGTTTCGACACACCCTTGGAGCTTCTGAAAATATTTTTTCCGCTGAAGATAGCCTCGTATTTAAGGCATACATTTGTTAGCAGATCATCCCTTCGTCGTGCATGCGATCTTCCAGACGATTAGAAATTAACGAATTTTCGAGAATTTATTTCGGAAGACAAGGTGCATCGTTCTTACTGAAATTTTGGGGTGGTTTCGACACACCCTTGGAGCTTCTGAAAATATTTTTTCCGCTGGAGATAGTCTCGCGTTTGAGGCGAAAATCTTTTAGCAGGTCATCCCTTCGTCGTGCATGCGATCTTCCAGACGATTAGAAATTAATGAATTTTCGGGAATTTATTTCAGAAGACGCGATGCACCATCGTCTTTGAAAATATTTGGATGTTTTAGGATGCTATCGAGGTATCTAAAACCATTTTTTTTGTTACCAAGACTCCTGTTTGAGATGAACAAAATTGTTGCAAAACTCATTGAAGTATTCAACGAATTCTCCATCATCCTCGTATTTTCCAGGGGACTGTTAGGTAACTGGAACTCGGATTTAGTCCGTCGCGATTGTTAGCAGGACCGCAAATGCACGCCAGAGACATACCTCGTGCGAAGAGAAAGTCGCCTAAGAGAGACCCAGCCAACAGCTTGCGTCGTGGGTCTGGGTTCGATCTGTTTATCCGTGAGTCTCTCTAATCGCTAATCTCGCCGGCGGTTTTCTCTATGGTGGACCTCGAGAACCTCGTGGAATTTATCGGGACGCAGAGGTCCAGGTAAAAGCCTCTTTCGGTCGTGGGAGCTGGGTCATTGTTTTATCAGCGCTGGCGTAAACGAAAAATCGTTGACCCAACCGAGTCTTAAAGAGACGGAGAAGGAGCAGAAGATAACGCGAAATAATAACGCTTGTTCCTGCGATTGAACCTTTGGGAGACCTTTGGCGTCCAGGTAAAAGCCTCCTTGGGCCAGGAAACCGTTGGGTCGTTGTTTTATCAGCGTCAAAGAAAAATTCGTGGACCTAACGTGGACCTGCGAACCGGCGGAGAAGAGTATAGGAGAAAGAAGTACAAGAAGATGGCGGAGAAAAGGCGTTGCTTCGTCAAGATCGGTGTAAAAGAAAAATTGCTTTAAAAAGTTACCTTCTGGAGGCTGGATGCTTTCTGGAAACGAAGACGCAGCAGAAGAAGCAAGAGAAGAGCCCGAAGAAGGAGTCTCGTAGCTGCGATTGAACTTCTACATTTAATGCTTCGCCTAGCGGCTCAAGAAGATCGATAGAATCAAACTAATTTATTAAATGGAAGAAAAATAGGAAAGTTCACAGCGTAGCTGGTCTCGCATTCTGCAAGATCCTAACGATATTTACTGCACCGAATCCATTAACCCCTTGCCACGCCATTTTCTTTGCAACTGAAGTTATTATAACATCTTCGTCGCCGGAAACGTTACAGAAGAAGATTTCGTCTGAAAAGGAAGGCATAATATATGTAGAGTGTATTTAATTTGTTTAATTTGATTGTAGAAATTCAACGACCGGATCTAAACAAATAAATCTTTCATTTTTGATAGACTCGGCACCAGAAGCGTAAGAACTCTCGGGGGGTGTGGATTAAAGTTTCCTCGAATCGCGAGAGCTTTCGATGCTACGATTGTTCGGGAGAAAATGGCTTTGGTCGGCCGAGAGATTGCGCGTTGCGAACGAAGGAGGGAAAGAAGGAGCAGACGGAAGAAGCAGAAGAGGAATCGGAGGACAAAGAAAAATTAGGAGAAACGGAGAAGGAGTTTTGCTCCCGCGATTGCGCTTCTTTGTTGAAGCGCGGTTCATCCCGGCACTCGGCCGTTCCATCCGCAGAGCCATTGACTGGGTTTTAATTACGAGTCAAGAGGTCCCTTGTCTCGGGTTTCTTTGTTCCATGGTTTTGGTGCGGGTACGCGTTGCGTTTAAGAATACGCGAACCTAGGGCCGCCTCTAATTATGACCGAGGATATGCGGGGCCTTGTGTTCGCATCGAAATCCGCCAGTAATAATGAAACCGCTTTGTTCTCGATAAAAAGGGAGAAGGATTCCTGCGCGATATTCTCTGGTGCGCGAGCAAGAGCCACCGAGAGCAGCTGTCCCGCATCTAAACGGTTCCAGTTACAACGTTCTTCGACTTTTGTCAGGCTCGTTCGCGACTTCCTCGCGGAAACTCTTTGATCGTTTTGCCTCGGATTTCGCGAGGGACGCTAGCCAACAAGCTGCACCGTCGAT
>CM052085.1:1011643-1041297 GCA_028453745.1 Agapostemon virescens
CATTCTTTAGGACGAAATTAAACAGTCCAGTATTGAATGTACCTATTCCGAAAAGGTTTCTTGTCCAATTTTACACGGTGCGCACTGTTCAGGACGATATTAAACAGTCCAATATTCTAAAAACGTCTCTTGTTTGATTTTATACGATGCACATTCTTCAGAATGAAATTAAACAGTCCAGTATTGAATGTATCTATTCCGAAAACGTCTCTTGTCGAATTTTACACGGTGCGCACTGTTCAGGACGATATTAAACAGTCCAATATTCTAAAAACGTCTCTTGTTTGATTTTATACGATGCGCATTCTTTAGGACGAAATTAAACAGTCCAGTATTGAATGTACCTATTCCGAAAACGTCTCTTGTCGAATTTTACACGTTGCGCACTGTTCAGGACGATATTAAACAGTCCAATATTCTAAAAACGTCTTTTGTTTGATTTTATACAATGTACATTCTTCAGAATGAAATTAAACAGTCCAGTATTGAATGTACTTATTCCGAAAAGGTCTCTTGTCGAATTTTACACGGTGCACTGTGTTCAGTTTCTGAGAAACTTTCTCGTCGAATTTTTACAACGCACAGTTTTCGAGTCGATGCTAACGGTGCAACTATCAAAGTACGAATTCTAGAAATGTCCCTCTGCGATTTTGAAACAAGAGAAAAATCAGAGATCTAAAAGACGTTCGAGTTCCTCGAGAAGAATGATTATCTGAAGAATTAGGGAGACAAAGGTTGGTCGATAGCGGTACGGTTATAAATTGCAATAACAAATGTGTTCCGCGAATCGACATACCTTGGTGACCTGTTTAAAAAAGTATTAGAAGTTATAGTTCGGAAATGGATTAGTTTAGAACTCCCATAAGAGTACGGCGCGCGACACGACCGTGGTCGTTTTACGACAGCTATAATGAAATACGTGGTCCAAACTGAGAATGATCAAACATCCTGACTTCGTATTCGTCGCTAGAACGACTATCGATCACGGTCGAGCCGAGTTCTGCTCGGAAAAAGGATCTTATCTTTCAAATGTTCTTCCAGGAAGTTGTTGGAACGCTCGATAAACCGTCGAGAATTAAATCGCGTCGTTTAATAAAATTACAAAACCCGACTAGGATTCGCGGAAGCACGCTAATGCAACCCTTAGGCCGAAAATAAAATTCTTTTATGATTCTAGATAAGGTTGCACCGCATAATTTGGTCACGCGTTTACTATGCCTCGTAGGCAAATCAATTTCATTGTGGCGAAAGATAGAAATATCTAAAATAATTTTAGATTGTCGGTCTAATGGTTAAAATGAGCACGGTGAGGATGTTGTAGGATTATTTTAGGCGAAATTGCAGGAGCTCGAAATAGTTCTTCGGTTGTTGCCGAGCGTTCCTTTAATTTTCTGGAGTAGGGTAATTATCTTGAATGCTGTGCAGACGCCGAATGCGATTAAATTTTTATTCTTTCGAGGACCGTCCGCAAAAGTCACGGGTCGAGCTGAATTTAGACTGTTCAGGTTGGATGTTAATTCCGGACGATTCGGAAGACCACTGTAAAAGGTGTAACGGTTGTTTATCATTCCCATTTCATCTAATGTAACCACTAAGGCTTCTATGGGCTTATTCGAATTCTATGTATGCAATTTTCAAGTCCTCCAAACAGCCACGCATCCATTTCTCAAACGCTCTCAAACCGCAGGCGGCTAAACCTCGCGCGTCCCAAAATTGCACGCACCGAATTCTCAAGATCTCCAAAATTGCACGGAAATAATTTTAAAATTCTCTAAAATCCTCGCAACCAATTTCCAAGCGCCCAAATTTCAAACGCCCCAAAACTACACGCCTCCAATTCACAAGTTCTTCGAAACTGCGCGCACTCAATTATCAAGCCTTCTCGAATTCTATGCATGCAATTTTCAAGTCCTCCAAACACCCACGCATCCATTTCTCAAACGCTCTCAAACCGCAGACGCCAAAACCTCGTGCGTCCCAAAATTGCACGCAGATAATTTTAAAATTCTCCAAAATCCTCGCAACCAATTTCCAAGCGCTCCAAAACTACACGCCTCCAATTCATAAGTTCTTCGAAACTGCGCGCACTCGATTATCGAGCATTCTCAAATTATGCGCACCCAATTTTTAAGCGCTCGAAAATCTAGCGCATTTGGTTTCCAAGTTCTAGAGAATTCCACGCGTACATATGGTAAGCGGACGTAACATGAACGCGACAGTGCATTCGGTGCGAGATGTTACGCTCTTTCCTAGATCCACCGCGATTTTTCCCGAGGCTCGGTGTCGCGTTGACACAAACCAGCCCCTGTCGCGCTCTAATTGAAAACTGGCCGTAAAATCGCGAGCTGGCGTGGAAAAACAATTTCCATAGATTCGTTCCAGGATTCTCTGGTTTCGAATTCCTGCAAAGTTAACGGACCACCTCGCATAAACCGTCGATCGTTCATCTTCCGCAATCGCCGCGGAAGCAAACCGAAACGTTATAAATTCACGTCGACGGATCGCATCTACCGCACAGTTTCTCTCTCTCTCTCTTTCAGAATTGTATTTCTCGCAGTCTGATCTGACAGCGAGGGTTCCTCAGTCGCCATTGGGGCTGATCAAATTGTTCGAGCTGAGGACGTTGAGGAACGATTCGACCGAGCCGAAGGATGTTAAATATAGCGTCGCAGGGTCCCACGAAGGTGACGTTGCCTCCATAGATCCTGAAAGGAACGTTCTTCTGTTGCATCTGTCGTCGGGTCGAGGTAAGAGCTCGCGAAACAGGAATAGACGGTCGAGGCTAATAATCCGTCGATCATCTTCGATTACGCAGACCAATTCAAGCGAGATCCCATCACCGTCGTGGTCCTGGCAGAGGAGAAGGGGGCCAGCAATCAAGCCTTCCTGGAGATCAAGGTCCTGCCGATCCTGGAGGATCGGAAGAGAGTCAATTGCTCGGAATACGTCGAGGTAAATCCATTCAGGCTGTTCCGCGAATAAATTATCGCGTCGCGCGAATTAGACGCGTCTATCGATTTCATTCTATTTTCACCGTGTTTCGGTTAATTTTCGCCCCGTCGTTCGACTCGGCACTTCAAGCTGATAAAATAGAAGCGGTGGTTCGGCGAACGCGATAAAAGGATCCGTGTACATCTGAGAAACGATGTTTGCCGCGGAGCACTTTTGCGTAGATGGAACTGGGACGTTTATGTTCCGTGAACGAGCCGTGGCCTCTACGGGCTTTTAACCCTTGGCCCTCTGAGCAATTTAATTCGCAAGTCGAGGCATTTTTTAATTTAGAATAGTTCCAGTTCCTTATTGAAAAGTGATTATTGAAAAATAAAAAGGAAATGGTTTGAGCTGCTGCGATAGGTTACACAGGTCGAAGCACAGAATTTTTATCTGAAAATCCGCGGTCTAACGATTAACTGGCGCTTGCAGGACATGTGTTTCTGGAACGCGTCGACCTACAGGATCTACGAGAACCAGCCCAGCACGATGATCGGCACATTTGGACCGGCGGTATACGGGGAACTGTGCCCCAGCTTCCGGGTTACCGACTACAAGCTGCTAAATGGCAAGTCGATTCAAACTTGGGCACACTCCGAAACGGATTCTATAGTTCGCGAAACCGCGGCCGGAAGAATTAGCGTATTCGAGTCCGACGGCTGTCGGTCGACGCGCACGGACGAGAGCACCGTGTATTTCCAAAAATCTATAGTATACTGCCGCAACGGTCTGCAATTTCAACGAGCTCGAAATTTCAACGTTGGAGAAATCGCGGTTGTTCGTTGCGGCAGCCTCGCGAATCGCGACGCCATTTTCCTCGTACGCGGTCCAATAATCGTTGGAAAAAATCCTTGTTCGCGAGGGAATGCGATGGAACGGCACGGTACTTCGTCGCAGACATTATTCAACCATAGAATTCGAAATAACATCGAACTTTGCTACCAATTTCGAACGTGTTAATGAGCTTTCGAAGCGGCAGCGCAGAACCGTTCGAACAATTTCTGGATCCGCGCGGAATCCCGACCGCACTATCGCGCGCGAGCTCGATTAATTTATAAGCCCGCTATACCCGTATCTCTTGCCTCGAAAATTTATGTCTCGCGATTCTCCTGGTTCCCGGCACGTACAGCGGCGTTTCTGGACGCACAGAATATCCCGTAAAATTAAAAGAAATTTTAAATGAGAGATTCCTGCGGCGGTTCTAAGCGCCGTATTCTGTTGCCAGCTTGCAATTTCGTGAATTATTAACGAAAAACGTGGACCAATTAAAGCGCGACGGAGACTTGCGTATGTCAACGTGACGCCCACTCCGAGGGGCACGGCGACAGATCTAGGTATCTTGTAGCAAATACGCTGTCTTACGTCTGCGTGTAATTTTGGAGCGCTCGAGAATTGGTCGCATACGGTGCGAAGGGGCTTGAGAACTTAGTCAGTGCAATTTTGGAGCGTTTGAAAATTGGACACGTACGGTGTGAAAGCGCCTTAGAATTTAGCGGGTGCAATTTTGGAGCGCTCAAGAATTGGTCGCATACGGTGCGAAGGGGCTTGAGAACTTAGTCAGTACAATTTTGAAGCGCTTGAGAATTGGTCGCACACGGTGTGAAAGTGTCTGAGAATTTAGCGGGTGCAATTTTGGAGCGCTCGAGAATTGGTCGCGTACGGTGCGAAGGGGCTTGAGAACTGAGTCAGTACAATTTTGAAGCGTTTGAAAATTGGACACGTACGGTATGAAAGCACCTTAAAATTTACCGGGTGCAATTTTGGAGCGCTCGAGAATTGGCGAAGGGGTTTGAGAACTTAGTGCAATTTTGGAGCGCTTGAAAATTGGACACATACAATTTGAGAGTGCGTACCATTTGATTGTAGAGAGCTTACAGTTTGGGAACATTTGAGAATTTAATGAATGCAATTTTGAAGCGCTGCAGAAATAAATTTGAATGCGAACTGGCACGGAAAAATATTGCTCAGACTCGTGCGATGCGGGAAACTCTGTAGAGGAGGAAATCGTACGAAAGATTACTTTCAGGCTCCGAGTATTTTTACCTGGTGAACGGGACGCTGTTCGCGAACGCTTCCTTGGACAGGGACGATCTGGGACCGTGGCCTTTGGGTCCCGGTCCAAGAGTGAATTTGCAAGTGCAGTGCATCGTTTGGGAGGAGAACACCGGAAGACAGTTCGCACCCATCAAGCTCCTGAGCGTGGACATTCTGGACCAAGACGACAATGCTCCAGTCGCGCAAAGAAATGATTCTTTTACGTTCGTGCTCGGCGACTTCACCGTGGTAAGCAGCATTGCGTAGAATTACCATTGAAACGTTCTAACAAAGTATCGATAACATTTTAAACAGAAGCATTTAACGCAGAACTTTATACTCTATCGATTCACCGTATAGAAAGTAAATCGAAGTCTGCGTAACCCGTTCGCACAGATAAAATATGTTTACGCGATAATATTCCCCTCCGGGTACCACGGAACTTTTGCATACACCTTTACCCCTCGTATAACATTTTCCAACATGGTCAAATAAAATAATCGTTGCACGTAGCAGAGAAAGAAAGTGAATCGAAGGAGAAAAGGTCGGCGATTTACAGGCCACTTTGTGTATTTCCGTGGATCGCTCGAGTTAAATTCGTGCGATCTTAAGAGTCCGCGCCGACAATTGGCGTCCGTATCGATTTCCAACGGTGACCCGAGCCGAGACAGGTCAACCCGACCCAAGGGTTCGTCCCGATTCGTACGATCGCGTTAACCTGCACGGAGAGATCGTCCCGAGGACGTCGGACGAGCGACGAACGCCACGGGAAGAGACGGGAATCGGACAGAGGATCGGACTCATTCAAGCCCGCATTGTTCTCGCGATCGTTTCCGGCATTGTCTCCGCGAGCGAACAGCGAAAAGACTCGGAAACGACGAAAGAGCCTCGAAAAAAACGGGTGAAAGGATAGAGGCGCGAGAAACAGGGAAACGCCACGGGGCTTCGTCTTGATTAAGCTCGGATCTCTCTTTGTTTCTTTTCTCGTTCGGCTGTTCGTCGTCGACGCGTTACGCTCGGATCTCCGCGCGCGGATTCCTCCGCTCCTATCTCTTCGAATTCGCTTTTACACGGATGATACATCGCGGTACGCTTCGTCGCTCGCGTATCGCACGGTACATGCCCCGGGAAGGAAACGTCCCGACGTTGATAATCCCTTAGCGTTTCCGCTAGCGCGAGAAACGGCACCCGAACCGACGAACGTTCTTTCACAGGGCGCCAAGTTGGTGGACGGCTTGATACTGCAGGACAAGGACGAGATGACCAGCAACCGGTACTCCGTTCGCATTCTCGGGGACACTCACGATGCTTTCACCTTCAGCACCCTGCCGATCGAAGTTCCAGGAGATGTACCCTCCACCGCCATAATCACCAGTAAGCGAACCTCCTCCGCCATGAAAATTTCCTTCGAAGGCTCTTCTTCGGCGCTTCTAACCGTAGCATATCCACCGAGGCTTTCTGAAACCGAGATTCGTAATTAAACCGCGAACTTTACGCGTCTTTGAAAAAGAGACAAACATTGGGAGACTACATTTGCTGGGTTTCGATGTTAACCCTTTGCACTCGAAGCAATTCTACTCTCTAAATCTCTTATCGAATTTTGCAGGACGCAAGCTCTTCGGGACGACGTTAACTATTATTCTAAAAATGTCTGTTGCTAAATTTTTGAAACAGTCCAATATTCAACGTATCTATTTCAAAACCGTCTCTTATCGAATTTTTCACGGTGCACCCTGTCGAGGACAATTTAACACTTTGACTGCCGAACTAGCAGCCACAAAATTTCTATAAAATCGTAATGAGATATTGAGTGAAATGAAAATTGAAAAAATAAAATGTATGACGACAAGTGCTCTCTCCACCTTCTTGCACTTTTTGTACAATCATTAACATTGATACAAATGAATATATTAACGTAAAAATCTATTTAGAAATCGTGCAAATAATTCTGTCACCCAAATATGGGTGACATCGCAATCAAAGTGTTAAAATGATCTAATATTCGATGTTAAGCAGTTTGACTGTTTTCTCTTACATCGCGCAAGCCTTGCCTGCTTCGTACGCTCGCAGACTCTATTCTAGGTGCATAGAAAAGTTCGGTTTCCAGGTTGAATTGGCTGCTTGCATTGGCTCCGTTCGATTCGGAGTGGAAGCTCGTCGAATCCTCGCTCGAAGCTCGTTGATCGCGCGATCGTTTGTTGCAGGTATATCGGCGAGGACAACGTTGCTGCCAAAATCGCCGTATAACGTGACGCTTCAAGTACAGGATACGGCTCTTCTTTCGAGATCGGACGACGACACGGTAAGCAGTTTACAAAGAGGCCGCGAGGCCGTGCGTGTTATCCGCGAGTTAGTTGAGCCGTTACGCGTTCCGTTCGGGACCGGTAGCCGTGGAACGTTCGCGATCGCTGGGGATGAAACCGCGACGAATCAATTAAGACCGGAGTCTGTTCTCAAAGAAAGTCCTTCCTCCCAAAGAGGGTAGGGGGAGAGGATAGACGAGGAGAGAGGAACGGTCTTCGATGGAAACGACGTTCCCGCTCGAGTGGCCAGACCAACCACCGGCTCGTCTCTCTTGCGTCTCCGCTACGAAATCCCACCGTTAACGAAGCGATCGAACGCACCCTGTGCCGAGCAAGTTTGCGATCTCCGGCTTGTTCAACAATTAGACGGCGAAAGAGAGGGAGAGACGGGCACAGCAAGGCAGAGAAGAAGAGACGAGGAGAGGAACAGAGAACAGAGGCAGGTGGGCGCGGCGGTGACTGCGACAGCTAATGCGGCGGTTTTCGTTTCGACCCCGGAGTTCCACGGATCCCGTTAAGCGGGAATTAATGGGGATCGTTTCGCGTTCTAATTGCGCGACGCATCCTCGCGTGGGCGGAAGCTTCTTATTACCCCCGCGTCGAATTTCCGGTTCCGAACGTTTTCCTGCTACCACCCACCGAATCGTTTGCTCCTCGCGTCGTTACCACGTCCGATTTCCCGGTTGCTGTTCGACGTATCTCGAACTAAGAACACGAATGCTATATCCGTCGATATCCGAGCATTGAAAAATGCCCAGCTCGATCTCCCTCGCTGTTTAACCCATTCGGACGGCAAATGGATCAAGTTTATTTTGCGGACGCTGTAAAAAGACGCGAACAATTTTTCATATGCATTCGCTTGTAACGTTCTCCGCGGTACGCGACACGAATGCACGGTGTTCGATAAATTACTCGGCGAGACTGATTCGTCCGTAAATTTCTGTCAAAATAAAACAGTATTACTTTTGTAACATCATCGATTCGCTTCGAGCATTCCTGCCCAGCTCGATCTCCCACGCTGTCGAGGCCATTCGGACGACGGACGCACACGAGTTCATTTTGCGGACGCTGCAAAAAGACAAACGATTTTTCCTATGTTTTTCCTTGTATATTTTCTATATAGATATGTCGGTGATATTGATTCGCCCGTAAATTTCTAGCGAAATAAAATAGTATTACCTTTGTAACATCGTCGCGTCGCTTCGACCAACAGCTGAACATCGAGCTGACATTCTACGGACCGGAACACAAGCCCAGAACGACAACCCCGTCCGCGGTGTCGTTCAAACAACAGTTCTCCTACCCTTCGAACGCGAGGGTGGCTAGAATCGCGTCTCGTTATTCGCGAATCGCGAAACCCACCAACCAGCCGCACTCCTCGGTCGGCTTCAGCATCCAGGGTTCGTCCGCGTTCAACGTCACTCAGAAAGGAGGCATCGTCTACGTCGCCGACGAACAACTTCTGAAAACAGAGCCAGAGAACGTCACGTGAGTCGATCTCCGACCGTCGGCCGACGGATCCTCGATGCGACGGACCGAAACTAAATTATTTAAGCCGTTCGATGCGAAACCGGTCCAGCTCGATATTTGTCCGTTTAGTTGAACATCACATTTTTCTAACTCTTAACGAATTAAATAATTGTAATTATAATCGGCGACGTTCTTCAACTTCATTCCGTTTCGTTCCTCGTTATCCGATAATTTACCGACCTGCACTCGCACATTTTCCGCGATACGAGAATTCAATTGTCCTAATGTAACGTTTATTGGAATTTCCTTTGAATCGTCACATTTCGCAGAACGTCTGCTTAATTCTTCCGCAATGATTAACCGTTTCGACCTGCACTCGCGCTTCTCCATTCCCTCCGGCGTTTAGTTGCGCGAGCTCTCTGCAAAGTCCATTTCCTGTCGCAGAAATCGATAAGTTATTATTATTTAATTTCTCGTTGCGCGATGATTAAACGTTTTACGCTTGGCACCTTCCCATCGAACGGCGAACGCGTCGAGAGTCCCGGAACACCGCGGAAAACCGTGTTCTCGTTGCAGCCTGAAGATCGAGTGGAGCGGCAAGGATCGAGAACAATTTTTCTCGAGAATGATTCGCGTCAGCTTGGTATCGGTGCCGGTGTCGAAGCTAGACGACTGCGATCGCGGCAATCGAGACAAACCATTGCACTCTTGCGCGATCGCCGAGAAACCGGAAGAATGCGAGTCGAGTTGCGGCGTGGCCAGCGGAGTCTTTAGGTTCGACAGATTTTTCTTCCGCTTTTTCGATCGTTCGTCTCGGAAACAACGAAGAACGGAGTTCGCGATTTTCTATTTTAGCAACGACACCTTCTCCGGGCGATGCGTGTGGAGGCACAACAACGCTTCCGGCATGTCGGACCATTACCGGACCTGTTCCCCGGACCTGTCTTACTGTCCCGACAACCGATGCGACGAACTCGAACAAATGGAACCTCGCATTTGCCCGCAAGACTGCGTTTCCGAGGCGCATTGGTCGAAATTGAACGCCGACGAACGCGGGATCAAGAGCGGCATTGGCACTTGCGCCTGCAACGACGACTCCCTCCAGTGCACCTGCAATGTCGACCAACACCCTCTGCGGTCCAACGAGTCCGGCAAATCGAACAAAGATTCGCGAAACCGGAAGTCGAGGAACAGAGAGGACGGTCGGGAGAACGAGATCGTCGTCACCGGGGCGCGGAAAGGTAATTCCGAGTTTTATCGTTTTAATCCCTTGATTTACGATTCGCGTTACGGTTACGGTGATTAGAATTCGTTCGTATGCGATGCCCCAGCGAATTTCCAACGATCGTACAGGGTGTCGAAATCCATAAGCGATAGTTCACAAATTTATGCAGAAACGCAAACGATGCGGAGGACACTTTCGTCGATCTCGTTTCTTAACACTTTATTGACCGGCGATTATTTCAGAATCTTTGTAAGGCCCATGATCCATGACTGAAAACTTTTTAATGGGTCCTTCAAGGCTGACAGCAATTTTTATTGCGAATCAACAATGCATCCCTAATAATATTGTCTAATAATGTTGTTACAAATTGGAATGTAAAAATAGAATTTTAAGCTTCATTTTGATACGGCGCGAATATTGAAAAGCCTGTTAATAGGCTTCCAGTCGATAAAGTGTTAAATAAAATGTTATTTCCGTTTAATGAAAATTAAGGAAATACATATCTAGAAGATTCAGTTCGAAATCTTGATCACGAGTCTGACTCGTTGTTGTAGGGCGAGGGGTTAAGGACAGATTCCGCTGTAGTTTTTCGTTAGCAACTCGAAAACGCATCGTCGAATCGCGAATCGGCGAAGGAAAAGGATTCATAGAACAATTCTGGGGGTTATTGCTTGTCAAAGAACGCGAACATGTCTTGGCCAGCCTGTATACGTATACGTATATATCACAAGTGTTGGAAATTGTCCGTGCTCGACGTTCTCTAATTTCATTCTCGAGTCGCTACAGTAAATATCGCATGGAGCGATGAGAATTTCAATAACAACACCACCGTCGGGCGAGCCGGTCGCTGTTGAATCGACAACGATTCAATCCCCTTCCTTTAATCGCGCGGGCCCGCAAAGTGGGGACAACGGGTCGTAAAAAAGCTCCACAACCCGTCGTGGCGAGAAGTCCCGGGATGACGTAGAGGCCCTACGTCAGCAGGTAGCTATGCCATTGTTCTTCGGCGTAAATTCACGGTTTTGCTCAGGCATAAGACTTTTCGATCGGCCGAAACGACCCTGCTACGCGAGAAACGGGGTGGGAGAAGCTTGTATGCGGGGTGGGAGAAGGTAGGTACGGCATTTTCTTCAGGCGTAACACTGGCGAACGATATTGGGATCTTGTTCCCGTTCTCGACCAAGTTTCGCTATATTTCCCTGGCTAACACTATTCGCTTACACGTCGTTGCAGAACTGAAACATTTTGCAAATATTATAAGAAATGCGACATCGTTTGTGAAGAGGACCGTTGAGATGAAGCAACGGTGGTCTTTACGACCAGTAAAACATGACTAAACAAAATGAATTTCGTTTTCTTTTGACTTTGAGTTTCAAGAACAAGCTCACTTTTGCGAGCAACTTTTTGCGTCAACCTCCACCAAACCGTAGGTGTAGAATCACGCCAAAGTGGCCGTGATATATAATTTTGCGACACTCTGTACATCGATAAAAGTAAAATGAAATTTCATTTCGTCGAAATCGCAAGACTTTTACTTGCCTGTTCGTGTCTCGACATTTAAAGTTGCAGGACTTCTGCGGGACGCGATTTAACAGCGACTGTGTTACACCATTCACATTTTATTTCGCCTATTACTCGCAGGCGACGCATCGCGGAAAGACTGTGCGCCGAGGCTCTTCGAATTGTCCGGTTTCCGTCACTGACAAATGAACGTCGGTCTGCACCGGCTGGCATGGCTGCGCCAAAATTGCATAGCTAAAACAATAACGGCGAGATTAAAAAAATGGGCATCGCAGCGGCGGGTAATCGATCAACGTTCGTTCCGTTACCACTGAAATCCGAACAATGCGGAAACCGTTTAACTCTTTGAGGCATGATGGCATTAAAAGCGTCCCACCTTCTTAATGCGTGAAAGCGGTGGGATATTTTCTGACCCGAAGTTTTGCAATTACTACGCGCGATTTTGTTTTCTGAAATTCCGGGCCTCAAAGGGTTAACACAGGGGGATCAAGAGGTCCAAAGAAAACCCGCGAGATTCTCTTTTCCCGATTCGGCTGAACTTTCTTTGTTTCCCGACAGCGTCCAGTGGGCCGTGCGGCCTTTTCTGCATGATCGGAGCGATCGGCGGCAGCTTCCTCGTGCTGGTAGCGATCGTTTTCTCGTTCGTCACCTCGAGATACAGGTACGCTATCGGAACAAGCTAATGTTTGCCGATCGACACAATGCGTGCGTTTCACCGGTGCGGGACAACCGGAGGAATCGCCGATAATGCTCGAAGGCGGTCTTTGTGCGCGATCGGTTTTGTCGGATCGACCCGGCTATCCAATTTCTTTCTCGGCAGGATAACACAGAGTCGCCGTAACATTCGATATTTCGGGGACGAGCGGTTTATACATAGATACGCGCTTATCGAGGTGCATTATCGATTTACCTCGGACCTCCTGCACGAGCCATCCGGCAAGCAACCGACGTGTGTTTCTTCTTTTCGTCGAACACGTGCCGTCGCCGGAGACTCACGCTCGCGTCGTAAAACTGATCGCGGCAATCCATCCGAACGGCTTCGTAAAATTATTCCGCGAATGCCGCAGCTCGCCTACCTGCTGCCGGGCGAGAATCGTTTCGATCGTCGCAGATTAAAAAACTTTTCACAATACGCCAGCCAACCGAGCACGGCCTTTATATCGTCTTCGCACTCGCGAAGCGGAAACGATCCACTCTACTCCGAAACGCTGTTCCGATGGAAACGGAACTTCGCCGGTTACACGATTTTTATGAGAAATAATCTCATTCTCGAACGCGAAATCCGCGTAGAACTGCCGCAGTGCACGGACAAACTTCCACGGGTCGTCTGCTAAATAATGTAGAGCGTCGGAGGACGGTGCTCGTTTTACGAGGACGCGACAGGAACAACTTTAATCCTTTCAGGACGAATGTTGTCAACATCGCGCATCTCGATCTTCAAGTAAATACTTGATTCGGTTGGCGGGCCTTGGATTTTTATGCGGAAACTCGAGAAAACTTCATTTCTTCGATTAACCCCTTGCACTACGATTCATTTTACGGTTATCGTACGAGAAATATTTTTCACGTTCATAATTTCAGAAAAAGAAGAGAAGAATTTATATTTATTTTACGTCTACGTGTTCTCCAGTGTCTATATATTAATAACAACAAAATAGAATTCTATTTTTGTTTAAAAGAAATAAATTATACATGTTTTTACTTGATTCCGTTAAAAATCGTTATCACGAGTCTGACTCGTTGTTATAGTGCAAGGGGTTAATTTTTTAATATTTTCTAAAACTAGCGATAAATAATATTAAATGCGGTCTGTATCGTAAATCTTTCCAAAATTGCAGACTCGGTATAAAACAGCTAAGTGTAAGCCCGCGCTGCTACGAATAATATTTTCCCTTATCCGTTAACTTTTTTCTTGCGAAGAATGAGAGAGTAACTTTTTGCGACTTAATTATCAACTGACCCAGTTTCGCGCGACGATACTTTTACTTTCAATTTATTTCCCTGAACTTTTCCGGCGTCACGTAAAACTTCAGGATGGCCGCAAAGGGAGCCCGACGAGACAGCAAACGGAGAGCAGGAAACGGAGACGCTACCGGGATCGGTATACTGCCATCCGACTACATAGACAGAGGAGACGGACTGCTGATCGGATTGGACACGTTCACGGCGGCGAATCGTCATCTCCTCTTCCCGAAAAGCTGCCCGGTAGGTTCCACCGCCGGGTGCACACGCCCGGTGCGCCGTTTTAAAATTTTATCAAAAGTTTTACGTTCTCGATATACACCCGGCGAGAAGTTCATCCACTTTCGATCTGAAAATTTAACCAAGTGAATACGGGCGGACGGTCTCGCGCTCGCAACTACACCCACGCGACGTTCAGGGAGTCTTGCAAAGTGCAAATTTGAAAGGGAACACTCCTGAGGTACACCCGAGCGAAATTTTCTAACGAAAACCGTGGACCAATCGTGACCTAATCGCTCGTAAAACGTAGCTCTCAAAATCGCCTCGGGAGAGACCCCAGGAGACACCCTGTAGACGGCATAGTAGGCGGTGCTTGCTAATCTCGTGCTTTCGCGCGAGAGTTGAAAATCCGCGAGGTAATTCGAAATTTCGTGGAAACTCAGGGGGGTATTAAACAACGACGACGATGCAGTTGTTGGAGAATGTATCAATGGCGGTCTTAGAATGCTGTATCCCGTGCCGCCTGTTTCGCAGGACCACCCGTTTATGGTAGCCTCGGCTGACTCGGCCGTATTGTTTGACCGACTTCACGAAATCGAGCCGAGCACTGTGTTCGGCATCCAGTGGTTTCAAATTAGAAGTTGCATGCTTCCCTCCTACAGTACTGTGATCCTTCTTCTTCCAATGTTCTTCCTAATCTGAAACTAACACGCAGATGTCCTTAGACTCTTTTCAATTCGTCCACTGTTTGAAATTGTACGTACCCACTCTCCTGGCAACCGCGTGAAGTTCATAGTTCGCTGATGAGGTGAACCATGAGTTAACATTAAGTTCTCAAACGTGTTGTCAGACGGATCCGAAGTGGGAGTTTCCAAGGTCGCGATTGAGCATCGAGCAGATCCTGGGCGAGGGTGAGTTTGGACGCGTGTTGAGAGCCAAAGCGGTCGACATCGGAGGATCTTCCGGTCCCACGACGGTCGCGGTGAAGACTCTGAAGGAGAACGCGTGCGCTTCGGAGCTGGCTGACCTGCTGTCCGAATACGAACTGCTGAAGGAGGTGCATCATCCTAACGTGATCAGATTATTAGGCGCGTGCACAACTCCCGGCGCCCCTGTTTACCTAATCATAGAGTTCGCAGAGTTTGGCTCTTTGCGGTGAGTAACCTCCAATGCATCCCCACAATGGAATTTCGTATTGCAAAATTCCTTCGTCGGGACAATAACCGGTCCGCGAGATATTCACCGTAGCGTTGCGGTAATTAAATTCTTCGCGCGGTCATTGCAAGAAAACGCTAACGTTAACCGACGCCGACTCGGCGCCAATGTTCCCCTTTCTTCCTTCTTTCTGCTTTCCTCTACTCTTTCCCCTTGCCCTGCGATATTACGAGAACGAGGGAATATTCTCGCCATTTACAGGAATTACTTGAGACGCAGCCGACATTTGGATTCCGGGGGCAGGAACGGCGAGGAAACGACGGCAACGGATGCCAACGTGGATAACAATATAAACGTCGATGTAACGTCCACTTATACCGTCACACCTCGCGACATTCTCTCGTTCGCCTGGCAGATCAGCAAAGGGATGGCCTACCTGTCCGAGATCAAGGTAACGCGCGTCGGCACCGTAGATTGTCCTGTAAAGTTAGAAGAAATTTCAAATGGAAAAATCGTTTAAAACTGTAGAGAGATTGAAAATATTTAGGCATAAACGTAACATGCTACCGTAGTTCTTGCATCTTTCAGTTGACGCAGAATATTTTCATTTCGCATAAATATCCGCAGTCTACTAAGAAGTAGCGATGCTCGCGAAACGTTGGAGAAACGTAATTCGTAAAATTTACTGCAGATTAAATCGTTCTATCTTGCAGCTGGTTCACAGAGACCTGGCCGCCAGGAATGTGTTGCTAGCGACCGGGAAGGTCTGCAAGATCTCGGACTTTGGGCTGACGAGGGACGTGTACGAGGACGACGCGTACTTAAAACGCAGCAAAGGTCGAGGTGCGTGAAAACGATTTGTACAACTATTCCGGCGAAACACGGTTCTTTCACCGTAGCCGATTTAAATCACGGCTCGTAAATCTCCGAGGATTTGCCGGCACTCTTTCTCCCTGGCAGCGAGCACGCGCGCGTACGGCAGTCGCTCGAAATCCTCGTTTAATCCAAAGATTTGACTGGCCGTAGTTCCCGTGAAATGGATGGCGCCCGAATCCCTCGCTGATCATGTGTACACGAGCAAGTCGGACGTTTGGAGCTTCGGTGTGCTGCTCTGGGAGTTGATCACTCTAGGCGCTTCTCCGTATCCCGGGGTCGACGTGCACAATCTCTACAACCTGCTGAAAGCTGGCTACCGCATGGAGAGGCCGGCCAACTGCTCGCAGCAATTGTAAGAGCTATGATTTATAATTATCGCCGACGCGTTTCCCTACAACTTTCTCGCATTAGCTAAACATCTAGTTGCGTTTACAGCAAACGCAAATTTGTCAAACATTAGAAAGCATTTACATTGTTACCTCCAATGATTTTGAATTTGAAAAATAAGTTAATCTTCTGATGAGCCAAAAAAAAGAAATTGTCTTTCTATCTAAATTTTTGACCAAGGACCCGCAGTCTATATTTTACTTTTGTTTGCTTTCCGATGCAGGTACAAACTGATGGTATCGTGCTGGCACCTGGAGCCTGGGTCCAGGCCATCTTTCAAGGAGCTGACCAGTCATTGGGAGAGGATGCTGGAGGACAGCGTTGACTACTTGGACCTGAACCCCAGAACGGTGCATAACAGGTCTTACTTCGCATCCCTGCACGCATTGGACAGTCCAACCAGTGAGTAGCAAATATTTTTCATGTTCCTTGGGACAGTTCAAGAATCCAGTAGCAGATCTCTTTGATACTTCTTTAGATTCTCCAAGAAACGCTTGTTCAACAGTCCAAGCAGCAGAAGTATTAACCTTTGGACAGTAGAACTTGCAAATATAAAATTATTAAATAGAATATTTTTCAAACATTTCTTATAAGCATTCAGATATTCCCAGTGTACAGTTTTATACATTCAATTAAATCTATAGAAATTGAGTAGTTATCGTACAAGTCTAATGAAATCTGAATAAATTCAATCGTGTTGTTACTATTGAGAAGGAAAATACATTGGTCTTGTTCGAAGCTTGGTATTTCTAACACCATGTACCTTTCCTTCTTATTTCATTCGAATCTTCGCTCGTTTCTTCGTAGGTTCCGGCAACGAAGACGCCGACGACCCAACCGAAGAGACGAACACGTTTGGAAACAGTGTGGTCAACTACCTGGGGAAACCTTCTATCGACAAGGTGACAAAGTGCGACAAGGTCGACAAGCTTCAAACCCTGTGGCAGGAGCCGATAGCGTCCTTCCCCGACACTATCGAAGACATCAAACCGTCCTACGTGAACCATCAACGAACAAATCTGCTCGACAATCACTATGAGAGTCCGATCAAGTTCGCGAGAAACGCGAGCGTCACTAGCGACAGTGAAAACGACCTAACCACGCCGACCGGCGAACGTCCGCAGTCCTACATCGACATGGAAGGGAAAAAGTTCCTGGAGTCTGAGAATCTTCTGGTGCCTACAAGCATAAACGATCGTAAAACCAAAGGCAAAGAAAATTGAACGGGTCGAGGATCGAAAGCGTAACCAATCGATGAATCCGCATCGTCTACGTAAGCGCGGGCGATTCACGAAGAGACTGCGCTGTATCGGAAATCGTTAAATCTTGCAGTGTCCGCTCAGGACAAAAAAACCCTAACCGTGTTTTGTCAACGATGCCGCTGGGGTTTTTCAGAGTATATATACAAGATTCGGATACATTTACCTGTAAAGCGATTTCCAATACCGCACGGTCTTCCTTCTAGACTGGTCGAGCGAGACCGCTGAAAGTGATGTTCAACTAATCGCGTAACGAAAAAGACTTATTTTTACGTACGAAATACTGGACCCTCTATCGAATGTAGCGTACGTTACGTTTAGTTCGATTTAGTTACGATTCGTTTAGTCCAATAAGCTCGCCCAACTCCTGTGTAGCTAAACAGCACCGCCCCTCCGCTCTCTTCCACTGTCCCTCGAGATCTTCGATGGCCGTTCAACATTGAACCGTTAGGAAAATTACGCACTGTCGAGCCAGACGTCGGCGATCATTTTCGTACGCGAAAATTGAAGTGTGTTTGGTGGGCCCTCTTTCTCGAGTCGACTTCAGCATGGAACTGAACCCAAATTATTTTTAGCACGGTACAGAACTCACATGGAACGTTAGCTGATTCTGTGAGACGAATCGGAACTAACTTCAACAGAGAGCATCGCGTGACATTACCATGCATCAGAAACTGCTTTGCAGAGTATGGTCGTCGAATGGTTTCTATTCTCTCGACGACAGGTCTCGACAGTGGCTCGACGGTTCTTATACGAACAAAATTGATCAGAGGTGTAACAGATCTGGTATTCGTTCAGTATTTAAGCTTCGAACAGCGCGAAATGCATTTGTTGGCGCACGTGCTTGCAGCTTCCGAGCGCACGTTATCAAACGACACTGTGTAAATACATGCGATCATTTTTGTCAATCGTGAAACCAAAGGACATAAGCTATTATATAGTTTAACTTGCGGGGCGAGGCGACGTGTATCCGTGGTGCCTCGCCGAAAGAACAAGTCGGTTTGTATTTATGTATAAAGCAGAGCAGAGCATTCCATTACATTAGTTACTTAGTGGCGACCTCTAAATTGTCGCGCGAACGTCCGCGTACAAATTTCGGTTTCTACCGCGTATACTTGTGTTTCATTCGTGGTCGAGCTGCGAAAAGAAAAAGTTGACTAGTTTTAACGAAATAGAGAGAGAGAGAGAGAGAGAGAAACAAAAAAAAATGCACTTCCCCTTTTGAATATGTATTTGTTATATCGTGTCATCGTTACCTTCTTGTACCTAATATCTTCGTATGCGTATAATGTATTCTCAATAAACTCGTCGGACGGACAGTTGCAAAACACACACAGACACAGCGAACGGACGCAAAGAGTTTCCATACGACGACGAATCATTTCCCTGTTTATTGAGTCGGCAGTCGGTACAGATATACAAGAGACGTCGTCCTACCAGCAACGCGTTTGTAAAAAAGAAAACGGAAACTTTCTTGCGAAGACAATCGCGATTCCGGTCGCGAGTCGTCGCGCGTGAGATCGGTATATGCTATCGAACATTTTGGTGGAAAACTTAACGTAGTTTGAAAAATAGTACGAAATCACAAATTCAATTCGTTAATGCAAAACGCGCCGGTGTGGCCGCCGATCGAGGTTCGGCGAGCGAACGTTGCTTCTGCGTCCGTCTCGCTCTCCCCGAGTAAGTTCAGCTCGTCGATATTGGTCGCAAACGTTTGCGACAGAACTTCGTTGCCTTTCGTCGATACGGGACTCTGTTTGTCCGGCATCCGCTCGGAATCCGGCCTCAACAGATTCTCTGAAACAGTAGGCTGAATTAATATTAAAGCGTAAGTCTTAGAATTTTTTATAGGATTTCTTAATGGATCTTTCTGGAGCCGTAGCAGTTTCGATCGCGAACCAACAAGTCGCTCACGGTCAGTGAAAATCCTATTTTTAATAAACAGGCTTCCAGTAGATAAAGCAATTAAGAAACCGAAAATCAGCTTCGCGAGAAACTGACCAGTCTCTCGCGCGTCTCTCGAATTGCTGTCCTCCCCGAGCACCTCCAATTTCGCTAACTTGACGCTATCTAAGAACTCTTTATCGGACACGTGAACGCAGCTCACGCGATCCATCTTGTGGATCACTTTGACGAGGTTTGGTAGCTCCTTAGGCAAGCAGAATCTTCTGAGATGCTGCGTTTCCTCAGGCACATCCTCAGGTTTGCAGTACGGCAGTTGCACGATGTAATACCGTTTCTCCTTCCGTGACTGATTCTCTTTAACCAACTGTAAAAGATGATTATCGTTGTCACGGTAAATAAACGACACAGTGGGCTTCTTGGGTGGCGGTGAAGCAGCGACCAAGACAACATCTGCGCTTTGAAAAGCGGCCCCGCAACACTCCTTTGGGTCCTGCGTGAACGCAAACTCTCGTTCAGGCTGTAAATCACGAAGCAGAAGATTACAATGCCGCGAATTCTAAACAGTGAATTGTCACCGATTGTTACTGACATTTCCTGTGACGTCCGAAACGTCGGGCGTGTCTATCACAGTCACGTTCGAATTCCTCAGGTATTTAGCCAGCTCGCTCATCACGTTGATGTGTGTCAGTCGTGTTGGCGAATAGATCAGCAAACAGGTTGGCTTTCGTCTTCGTTTTAAGCTCTCTGAAAACCAACAGAGATTGCAGGAATTGCTCTCAATCGAAACGGCTGATTTCCTTAACGCGACATTACCTCTTCTACATAGCTTGTAAAGCTGATAAAGAACAAATAGTATCACCGGTGGTATCCAGACTGTACTGATGATCATAATGAGGAGGCGATGACGGGATGCTTCTTCTGACAAAACGAAGCATTCTCATAATTTGGGCATTGCAGAAAGCAGAAGCTAATTGTGAAAATACACGAGGGCGACATTTTTTCTAGCTTACGTATAATAATGTCTGGCGTGGTACTGTTCGCGCAACCGTATTCTCCACAATCGGAATGTATGGCGGAGACTTTGAAATAGAAGACTCCGGTGCGACCGGTGAAATCGTACAATATCTGTCCATTGCTCGTCGTCGAGGAGACGTTCGTGTCCACGGAGTCAGTGTCGTTGTTCATCAACCAAACCCTGTACTCTGACACGTTGTACGATTCAGGCACAGCCTGGATGTGCAGCGAGAGACGAGGCGCGTTCGACACGTCGATGTAGACGAACGGTGTGTAATTTCGAACGCCAGCATCTTCTTCTATGATAGAAAACGATTACGCTTTTTAAAATACATAGATATTGTCTACATAGATATAGGATTATAAGGAAAGGAATGTACGCATACCAATGAATCTCTGCCGAGGTACATTAAAAACATACTCCTTGCTGTAATTGTATGTATCTCCAGTTAGCAGAACGTCTAACTGGTAAGGAAAGGACTCATAAGATTCGTTCGAGAATGGGCAGGAAACGTACAGTTCTTTTGGCACAGGATGCGTTTGATTCCCATAAAATTCTATGTGCCTACACGCTGACTGGTTTGGATTTAATAAATTCTGGTAGCGCGTGATCAATCCTGTTTTATCATTAATAAAATTAATGCCGTTTTTTTTTATTATTTGTGGAATTCTCTCATTACAAGCTCTTACCATGGAAATTTGCGTTAGTCACACTCAAATTAAAGGCAGTTACTTTCTGGGGAAGATCATACTCATAGACGCGAAGGTTGATTTTGTTGAAATCCTCATTTATACCTTCTTTACGAGATGTTTTGAATGTAAGCTCTGCACAATCTGAAAAAAAACATAGCTTCTACTTTAAGTTTTAATCTGTTTTAGATGAATTCTATGCTTATATAAACTATATTTCCATGGATAATCTTTGAGAGACGTTTTCATACCTTTACCCTTTTCAACTCGTGTCAGCAGACACTGAACTCTGGATATCGGAGCGGTGTCTTTCTAAAAAATAAGAAATTCATTTCTAATGTTACAAATTTGCTGTTAACTGATAAAGTTATATTACTAAGTAGATAGTGTAGAGCATCAAGTCAGTTACTCGTGATAAAACGAACAATGAGATATGGAATCATAGATAACATAGATTACAATGCATTTCATGACAGTTTCTATAACAGTTTTGAAAGAATACACTTTGTTGTGCGCCAGAATATATATACTATACTATCAATGAGAAAAACTTGATGAAGAAAATAAATGAGTTACCGTATGACAGTAGTCAGGATAACAATGGGAAGCTTCAACGCTTCTGTGACAGTAACAAAGAAGTATCACCAAGTTGACAATGTTCCGCATCGTAATGATATAGTTGCCAGTCTGAACGCAGCTTGTTTCGAAATGAACATATTTATGTTAGATCGTGCAACAATTGTTTAGGTAACGCAGTCTATTTCTCAGTGATGATACGTTTCAACGTGTTTGGAAAAAAAGAGAGCATTGGACGCTCGGTGTCGCAATCTCATGCAGAGCGCTCCCTTCTTAACTATTGCAATGACGAATGATTCTTGCCGGTATCTGTCATTGTGTTTTACGGGGGAAACGGCAAAAATCATTTGCTTCGTAAAATATGAAAATAGCGCCGTACCTTGCAGCGGCAAAACGCTCAAACCGGCAGACCGACGTTTATCAACAGATGAATTTTGGCGAGAAAAAAGTAATAGTACCATCTGTGGGAAAAAGACGTAACTTTATTGTTGCAGCGCAGACCACACTAACAAAGTTTCCATTGCACATTACAATATTTCATAACCTAGAAGTTCATCACGAGATACGATATACGAAGACAAAAATAACATAAATGGCAAATCGGTTGAAAAGTGTTTTTTTAACGTTTGTTCGTCACCGACATCGTGATTTAAAAACATGGAAAGACGATTCTGTTAAATATAGCAATGTCAATTACTATCCACGGTAAGATAAACAATACTTGTTGTTACTGTTCAAATATAGGAACACTTTGATTCCAGCAACGAGAAACATGTCGATCCACCGATCATACCGGCGAAAGTTTTCATGATTGTCAGAGTGAAACCTTTCAAGGGAAATCCTTGGTGGGAAAGGGATACTCTCACGCAATTAGGAATAAAAGAAGATGTAAGAGAAATTATGTAAAATTGAGAGACACCTCGACGATCTCAATGGTCCTGAGAATTCATTTGTATGTATCTACAGTTTACTCGTATATAGTAATTGTTAATCATTTTTCAAGGTTATCGAGCCAGTGTTTGTGAAGAATACGCCGGAAATGTGTCGTCAGCTTTGGAGCGTGAAGCATTTGATCAAAATCGTTCCAGTCGTGTTACCTGACGGTCAATTGGAGTTCAATGAATCCATGGAATATTACATTCACGAAGATGGGACTGTGCACATCGGTGGCAAACTAGATCCTGCCAGACTGGAAGCTTCAGAGAAGTTTAGGAACAGTATGAAAAGATTGGACTATGCAACTATATCTGAGAAGCTCAGGCTCCGATGGCTCAATGGGTCTCTTGTATAATATATCTGGAAATATGTCAAATTGTGAATTGTGTATTTGTATTTGCCGATAAAAAGTAGCTTTGTTCAATAATGTGATAAGTTACTGGAATGGAAAATACATTAACGAATGTACAAAGATACTTTAATTTTGTCTTTGAATTTTAATGTAATGGGAACGTTCATAATGGAGCAGCAATAATAGTACAATTTATATTTATTTCTGTGTTTAGTCTCAACAGATTTTATGCGTTTATGACAAAAACTAAAGATTGTTGATAAAAGAACTTACTATTCGGTTCCAGTTTATCTTTGCAACCGATGCAGAACATTTTTATTTCGCATGTTTCCACATAAAGGGTTGGGACGTATTTTCCACGTTCCAACCGATTTTCGCAGCGCTAATACAAACGCGCCCTTTTCCATTGTCGGTTACCGTCGATCGCAGCGCCGCTGGAGGACAAATGAATGAGACAATTGAACAAATAATATACTTTATTTGCGTGTTGATTGGGGCCATGTGTGGCCACGTTACAACCTACCAACAGGAATGTTAAAATCTCATCGTTTTTTTCATTTTCTCCCCTCGTTTCGCAACGCTTCTTTTAGCTGTTTTTCCTGATCTTGTATTTGTCCGAGCAGAGTTCTATCGTGGAAGATGAGTGCCGCTTTGGGTCAGTCGTGCGGACCTACTTAAGTGTTAAGTTTACGGTGTTCCGAAACGCGAAAGTAAATCGAAATATCGTGGTGTTCTAATGGTTAATGAGCGATTACTAGGATCGTAACGGGCAGTCGTACGTGATCGAAAAGCCTCGAGGATACCGTGTCTCCCGACGGCGAACCACAACTTTTCTAGGCCGTTTCGCGTTTCTCGTTCTCACGGAAAGGGTTAGGGGGGAGGGTTGTGGAGAGACCGTTCCGTCGATAATCCGACAAGCTTGCTACGATATAGGACGCAAAACTCTTTAAACGCTCCGAAAGTTTCGTAATCGGCTAACCTCGATCCCGTCCGGCCGGGTAAAGTACTGAATATACATTCTCGACGCGTCACGGGCCGAAGAGATATACCGTGGCGCCAAAAAACATCGACACGCTGGATTTCTTTGAAATATTCTCGACATTTGCATACAGGTGTGTATTCTCCGGCAATCACAATTTTTCCTTGAAAATTTATTTCGTCGATTCTGTGTCACATCCAACAATTTCTTTGTACAGTTTCGATTATTTGTCTACCGGTGTTTCAAGATGGCGTCGCTTCGCATGGATGAAATCGCTGCGGAACCAATGGTACACGTATATATAATAATATACATGTGTACACAAGTATATAAACATAAGAGAAGAGGTTCTACACGGTAATCGAAAAACGTTCGAGTTTTATTTTAAGAAACGTTTCTCTTTGCCAAAATGTTCTCCGCGACTTCGCGAAGGAGTTATTAACAGAAACGTGGGCCAATCACGGCGCAGCTGCGATGGGCGGAGTAACCCTTTTAGGCGCGCTTTAATTGGTTCGCGTTTTTCTTTGATAAGTCTTTAACAAAACCGTAGAGAGGATTTGTGCAAAGGAGAAAGTTGCTTGAAATGTTCTTGAGAATAATAATATCTACCAGTAACTTCTGAATCGTTGAATATTTTAGCGATCGCAGAAACATCTAGGATGTTTTCCGAAAATAGAGAATCCCCAGCGGATCGATGGTTTCCGGCTCCGCTGTACAAGTCTAGACTCGAAATTCGTAAACCTAATTACCGTACGGTTACGCTAGACCCTATGAAAAAACAATGTTCGACTTCTGGTACATGCTTGAGTAGAATTGAAAAAAGTTGGATAACGCGGAATACTGGAAGTCCTAATAACAACGCGACGGCCCTGCTCCTCCCGTCGTTTTATTTTCTGTTCGGTTTGTTTCCGGTTGCTGTCCGGACCGACAACCCGAGCGCCGGCCGAGCCTCTCACCTTTAGGAGGAATTCGTTCGCCTGCGACTCCGCAGCTTCCAGAATCGCCTCTCTCTGGACGTTTGAATAGAAATAGTGTTTTGTGCTTTGGGTCCCTTCTCGGGCATGTACATCCTGAGGAGTCTGGCGGCGCGTTCCTCCTGCGACCTGTCCGCCGATTTGCCGCTCAGGAAGCTGAGCAGCTTCATGCTGCGTCTCTTGATCCTCAGCCGGTTCAGAAAGTTCTTCTCGGAGTTTCTGGTGGGGCTGTTGTCGTTCGGATCGTCCGAGTCCTCGTCGAACTTCTTCGACTTCGCCCTCTGGAACAGGTCGATGCTCCTTCTGCGATCGTGCTGGCCGTCTTCCCTTTTGTACCTGCGGTTCCCCATCTGCGCTTCCGCCTCGATCGAGTACTCTCTCTGCGCTATCTCCGCGTCTAATCTCTCGGCGTTTCTGTTGCAGGTCTCCTCGGCTCTTCGGGCCACCGATTCCAGCTCTCTCAGTCGATCCGCTTCCTTGGAGCTCTTCAGGGTGTCCGAAGAGACGCTGGTCGCGCAACCGTCGTCCACGTCCGACAGCTTCCTGTGCAGGTTCACTATCTTCCGACGGAACTCCTCGTCCTCTTGGCTCAGCTTCGCGAAGATGCGGTCCCTGTCGGCGATGTCCGAGCAGGAGCCGACGGTCTTCGACGTTGCGGTGGCGGTGGTCGTCGTTTGGAACCTCTGTCACCACCATCCTACCTGATCCTTCCCGCTGCCAGGCGAGTCCTCCTCCTCCGGCAACGGCTCCAACCGTCGCCTGCCCAGAAAACATCTGAGCGATCCGAGGTTACCGCTGCCCAACAACTGGTCCATGTTCAGCTCCGGCAGGCTGCCATCCTCGTTCTCGGACTCCTGGTCGGCGTCGTCGTCCGCGGACAGGTTCAAACCGTAGTTGTCCTCACCGGAACCGGACGCGTTGCCTGTGCCGTTCGGCGGCGGCTAGGGAAGTCAGGCACAGCTCGGGCTAGTGATTCTTCGGAAAGAAAGGGCAAGCATTGTCGTGCAGATGCGTGCGAAGCTTACCAACTAACTTTTCACGTTTCTTTCTTTTTTCTTTCTTTCTTTCTAAATTCAATCATTTTCTTTCGTTCGGGTTTCTCTTTGCGGACCCCGTCGGTCGCGCGCATTCCCTTATGCGGATACGTGCTAGCCGGCGAACGGGATGCAACCGGGGCTTCGAGATTATTATTAACAGAAACGTGCCGTGTAAGAGTTAGAGGTTGAAAGAAGCGTCTTGCAGAGTCAAAATCGATGTTGCGCGCCCTGGTCGCAACCCGTCGCGTCGTCGCGAAAAGCAACGAGATCCTGAACTTTAACCGTTTGAATGCGGAGGAACGCTATCGCGCTTCTCTCATGTTTTGCCAAAATTGCGAAGAGCACGATAACGCTCCTTTTTTGTTATGCCAAGAATTCGTAATTCTGCTCTGAATCAGTAACAGTTGTGCGTCCAGTAAAGCTCATTGCGTCTGTGAAGCATATGATTTCTATTTGTTAATTTTTTCTCTATTATTTTTCCGCAGCCAAACGATTAAGATGCCACGTCCTCGAAGTAGCTACGATCCCGAACCTTGAAACGTTGTTCAAGCTTTCACAATTTCATCTGCCAGCTAGGACCTCGTTGCTTTCAGCCATTTGCATCGCGACCGCTTCTGAGAATTCGAAAACTCGACGACCTCCGTAAGGAAAAGAAAATAGCAGAAGTAAACGGAATGAAAGAGAGAACTAGAGGGAAGAAGAGAGATAAAGAAAGAAAGAAAGAAAGGAAGAAACAGAGAGAGAGAGGAAGAGAGAGATAGAAAAAGAGAGCAGAAAAAGAAGCAAACCTTGAGAAACTAAAACGTGCCTTACCTTTGCGAATCGCAAGCTACTTCGCGAGATTCGTACCGATTGATAAGCGAAACGCTGTCGTGAAAAAAAAAGGTTCACGCTTGAATGTAAAAAGTTCTATCGGGCATACAGTGTTACAGGCTGTCTCAGCAGAAGAGGACCGACCACCCTAGGCGTCTCTTCGAACGATAGCGATACCACCGACGATCTTTCTTGCTCCATAGAAACGGCGTCGAAACACCTACACTCGTCAACAACATTTCCCTCTTCGGAAACGAATAAGCAAACACCTCGGATAGGGCAAGCGTTTCGCGAACATCTTGTAAACTAGGCTTCTACGAGAACTACCTCGAGAACATACTTAACACTTTATCGACCGGCGATTATTTCAGAATTTTTGTAAGGTCCATGATCCATGACTGAAAACTTTTTAATGGGTCTTTCAAGGCTGACAGCAATTTTTATTGGGGCTCAACAATGCATCCCCAATAATATTATCTAATAATGTTGTTAAAAATTGGAATGTAAAACTAGAAAAGCCTACTAATAGGCTTCCGGTCGATAAAGTGTTAAGGCGAAGATCTCCCCGTTCCGAGTAGTCAACGGAAACTCGTTCCCGTCGAACGTAGACGTTTCGATTTACCTGCGTCAATTGATAGCTCGAAAGAAATGGCATCGTGACGAATCGAATGGGTGCTCGAGGTGGATCGTTCTTGCTGGGACAGCCGATAGATGATCGATCGGTGTGCAAAGCTGAGCGAGTTGCTTAGAATTTGGCTCGATCGCTCGCGTCGTCGAATCGTCGAGGCACGTACCGATCGGCGTTTGCTCGAGCTCGCGCCAGTACCTTCGAACGTCGGCGTATCGTACGATCTTGAAATAGTCTGTATGATTACCGAACTCGCGGAGAAGCTCTCGTCGTCTGGACCACCCGAGGTCGGTGTGCCCCAGATATCGTCGCCGGACGTCGCCCCGGAGGTCGTTCCCTCCTCGTCGTTCGGATCCAACGAATATTCGGTTCTCTCCGGGGGTACCGGCGGCTGAAGAAGGTACCCACCGACACCTTCGCTCAGCTGCTCGAGCAAAACCATTTTACTGACCACGTAGCTGCTCGCCCTCGCGGTCCATGCTCTCAGACCGGTCGGCGGGGACTCGGTGTCTCTGTTCTCCTCGTCCGCTTGCTCTTCCAGCTCGTCGTCCTGGTCCAGGCTGCTCATCGTCCCGAACCTTCTCAGGGCTCTGGACAATTCAATTTACTCGGTTGGATTCGAGCAACGAACCGGGAATAGAATGAACGAGGATGAGAGCGTCCAAAGCAGGACTGGCAAGTTTGGGGAGTGGGGTTGTAGCGAGTATTCCTCTGACCTTTTGACAGAGGCGAGTTTCACGCTACCCGGCCGCGCGACGTCAGAGGCCGGGTGTGCGGAAATGTATCTCCCCACCCCCCTAAACAAAAAGAAAAGTATGAGACTGATCCATTCGCTAGCTTTTATTGGGTCGTCCCGGATAAAACGTTGCGACGTCCTTTCGTTTGCAACAAAATCGAGTAGCTATCGTTTGAAAAGGTGCAAAGATCGAAAGATCCGAAGAGAAATTGATCAAAGAGGAAAAGGCAATTTTAACGAACGGCGACTAGGTTGTTCGACTGTTTTTAAGCTTGTAACGAAAATTGTCACCTGTAGGGCGGCTCGCCGTCGCAGTCCAGGTCGTCCTCGCTGCCATCCTCGGTGTTGCCGTCGGCGGGTGTGTAGCTGGGACTGTTTCTACCGGGACTGTCGTACAGCCCGTTCCTGAGTCTGTGCTTGCAGAGGTCGGGAGTGGGTGGGACCACGGAGATCTTTGGCGGTAACGGAGAAAACGGGTCCCTCGTCAAGGGCGGCGTCGGGCAACCCGATCTACGACATACGACTCGATCCAGTCGACGTTCGACTCGCTTTTCGCCGTTTCCCCCCCGATCGAGCTGCCGGCCCTTAATCTCGTAAGCTACGCGGCCCACGCTCGTCAGCCTCAACAACAAAAATTCTACGATACAAATCTGCGAAAGACTCAAAAAAGATTCGAATGCTTTATGTCCCAGCGCGATCGTGTCTCCGCGCGATCGTTACCTGTGGCACCTCCTGCAGATGCTGATCGAGCTCGTCGAGTTCTCTTTCGAGGAGGCTAGACTGCCGTTCTTCTTGGTCGACACGCTGTTCGACTTGACGGTGCTCAGGCTCGCGCTGGAAGCTGTGCTCTGCTGCTCCACGTCCGAGTTTCCGACCTCCGCGACTATCTCTTCGGCTGGCGTGTTCCTGCCCCCTTCGGACTTGGCTGTGTTCTCTTTCGGTGCTCTCGCCGCAAGCTCTTCGGCCGTCCACTCTTCTATGGGAGCCTCTTCGTGGTCCGGCGGAGGGATCTGATGGGAGTTTCGCACCCATTGCGCCAAATGATTGTCCTCCCTCGAGTTCTTGATGATCGTCTCGATGCTCTCCGCCGAGCGAGACTCCTTCTCCTCGTCGGGTTTCGACGTTTCCCTGATGGTAATGGTCTGCCGACACGCGACGCGATCAACACCCCCTGTTTCCGCATCGCGCTCCCTCCGTCTCTCTGCCTCGACTCACCTGCGAGCTCTCCGCCGACTCTCTAATCGTCGCGAAATTGCTACCGGTGATCGGACTCTCTTCCGGACTGTCCTGACTCGGCGTCCCCCCGTATCCTGTATTCACATAGATTCTAAAATACAACGAATTAGTGCAGAGAAACGAGACCGAGCTGCCTGGGTATGTATCTCGTCGAGCCTCGTCGACCGGGCTCGGATCGGTTCGCTCCTTGCGAAGCGGATCCCATTTCTGCGCTGCGCAAAATTATTTAAAAAATTGTAGGATCTCAGGAAAAGGGGGGGGGGGCTGTCTCCACGGAGTTCCCCGCTCTTTTCCTAATTTCCTAACGCCTTAATTCCTATCCGATCTTGCCGAAAGTTCGAGACAACGCAGAAGCGATCCCCTTCGCGTGGAATCG
>CM052085.1:1062474-1089168 GCA_028453745.1 Agapostemon virescens
CCAATTATATCTTTTTGACCGTAGGCACTTGCTCCGTTTAAAAATGTTACGTAAGCAAACAACTTGGCCGAATTCGATAAAATTGATCCATGATACGGTAAAGGGTGCGCATTAATTATTCCAGTTGGTGAGAACAAGATCCCATTGCTAGAACCGGTGAAGAAATTCAGGAACGAAATAGAATGGCGGATGTGTGTCCCAATTACGTGTTTCTGACTGTAGGCACTTGCTCCATTTAAAAATGCGACGCAAGCGAACGACTTCGTGGAAATCGCTCCAATTAAAACGGAAGGTGGCAGAAGGTTCCAGCTAACAAGGCCAGTACGTACGGTGAGGATCACGCCACCGATACGATTGGAAAAAGAAATTTGATTCGAGGACTTATTGTTTTCAGTGCTTCGTTAAGTGCGAAAGGCACGACGCGCCGGATTCACCGATGGTTCTTCCTAGTTGCGAAGCGTGTCGTCCCTCGCGTTCTCCGTCTTCCTCCCGATGAATCACAATAACGGATATGGTCGGTAATCAGGCGAATTTTCCCGTCGGAAGGGAAACGCGTCCGACGCGACGGTATCGATACACGGATATCGTCGTTGCTCATCCACGTACGCACTCGTCCACGAAGAAAAGAAAGACCGATAAGGGGATCCTTTTGTTGCTATCAGATCATGGTCGTTTACTGGCATTCAGATTTTTATCGGAGGACTCGTAGAAAAACAAATCGACTCGCACGACCCTGCGGACACCTTCTCGCTTCGTCGTAACTGATTGTTCGTCGGTGCTTTCTTGCGGCCGAGTTGTTTCCGGTAACGCGATTTACTAATTTTCAATATGGAAAAGAGCAAACGGAACGCGGCGGATGTTAAATAGAACGTTAAACTTGTTGCTGCGATAATTTCAACTGTTGCGGAACGCTTAACGGGAAGATGATCCAAGAAGAGTTTCAAAAGAATTCTTAACGGGATTTTTACGGAGCTCTAAAAATTACTATTGTACGTCGCTTGGTAAAAATAAGAGAAACGGGTCTACGAAAATTTTTAGTAATTTTTTAATCGTCCCCCACTAATCGGAAAATTGGGGGAACCTCATATTCACGTACTCTAGCGGGACCTTTAGTTTTCTATGGCGTAAACTTTATGTCCCCGTAGCGGGGCCTTTAGTTTTCTATGACATATATGGTCCCCGTAGTGGGGCCTTTAGTTTTCTACGGCGTACAAAAATTAATATTTCGAATGATCCATCGGAGACTCGCGTTTGCAGTCTCGACGATGGTAGCCTCGAAGAAATTAGAATCCGTTCTTTAGACGGCTTTCTTCGATTCGGCGCCGAGGTTATTAATTCCTCGGCGATTGTTCGTCGAAAGTTTTGTTGGCGGGAACGTGGAGGAGTCGGGAGAGTTGGGCGTAAAGAACGAAACGCGAGGTTGAACGTATGAAACAAGGTTGGTTCTCTTCGATTTCGTTTATTCGGCGAACAAAGGAAACATGATCGAGTGTGTTGGCTCGTTCGCGAACGAGCGGCGGCGTGGGTCGAGACTCGTCGACCAATAAATAAATCGAATAAATTTCAATACTGATTATCATTATCGTTATCGTTTAGACGGTTTGGACGAATCACCGGTGTTTCTCTATCGCGGGATATACGACGCGCGGTATCCTTGCCGAGAGATCCATCAGCTGGAGAGACGTTTTCTTCGTCGTCGGAGGACGCGATACAAAATATATATGCATATATTATATATATATATATATATATATGTACACACACACACTCACACCATATATAATCTGTATCTTTACAAACGTATATATACACATATACATATACAATCTATATATTTATAAAGGTATATACACACGCACACATATACATATTTAATCTATATATTATTAACAAATGTATAACACATGTATACATAATCGGTATATATTTATATATGTATATACATTATATATATATATATTGTTTTTTTAATATAAATGTGTGTGTGTGTATATTCATATGTATATATATATACATATATATGTATGTAAGGAATATATTTATATATTTATGTGTGTGTGTATATATACATATATACATATAGCCACCGTATATATATATACGGTGACTCGTGTCGAGGACGCGTTATTATTGGTCCTTGATTGGTCCTCGCGCGAAGCAATAAGGCACGGGCGATTTAAAGGCACCGGGCGAGTTTAAGAGGCGCTTCGTCGGTATATAACTTGATCGTATTAAAATATAATATTTCAATATATATATATTTATATATATATATATATCTATCTATCTATCCATCTATCTATTTATATAATTATGTATACATATATACGTGCTCTGTCTCTCTGTTTCTATCTCTCTCCCTCTTCTCTCGCTCTCTTACTATCTCTCTCCTTCTTCCTCTTCTCATCAACGCTGTATATATATATATAAATTTCTTTGTACACGATACACGAGCATTATGCTTGCGACATTAACGTCGTATCCACGCGCGCGTTCTTGCCTGTCCCTCTGTTTGTGTACTCTTCTGCTACTGACACGCATACACGCACTCACTCACACACATACACGTACATTTGCACGAACTCTGAATCGCGGGGGCTCGCCCACGAGAACGCGAAACCATACGTACACACATACGCACTCGAGTACGAACACACAAACAGGACGGAGACATGCGTTCACAAAGTTGTTTCTTGCACGCGTATTTTTTTACACACTTAAAAAATATATATATATATATATGTATGTATGTATTGCTTACGTACGCTCTATGCCTCGTTTAATAGACTCTTGTGGGCTGTGCACACGGAACACACGCAATCACGCACGCACATATTTTTGTCTCCTGCCGATTTTGCACGCGCTGGCTCTACCCCTTTCTTCTCTTCTCTTTCGCTGTGTACGTATGCATATCGCTTTCGTCAGTCGGATTCGACAACCGCACCGTGAACGTCGGTCGCCTCTCTTTTTCTTTCTTTCTCTCTCTCTCTCTCGCTCTCGCTCGTTATGTAAAACGTATTATGGCATTATGTAATTCATTATGGCTTACGATTACGTTACATTTTATTGTACATTGCCGCCTTGACCCTCCGTCGACGACGCCGCGGACAAGGCTGTGCGATACGGTTTCCTCACACCTGACTCGCGCGTGTTACGATTACACCGCCGGTTCCCTGATATGTTTCACAATCGTCGTCTCCGTCGAAAGTTACGTCGACCCCCTACCGCCCCTCCGCCAACGATTACTATACCTACGTCACGCGGGTGAAAAAATGGCCGCCGGAAACCACCACCAGTCGTTTAACTCTTTCAGGCACGGTGGTGTTAAAAGCGTCCCACCCTTTTCACGCGCGAATATGTACTGGTGGGATCCACCTTGAAATTTTGCAATTTCCGGATCATCGTCGAATTGTTCAACCCTTCGCACTCGAAGCTACTTCATTCCAAAATCGAAACTACGTTTGTACCGATATCAGCTCTGTCGTATATAGTTCTATTTCCTCGTACATATGAAATCGATTACTGCTACTCGAACTTGCAACATTATTATCGATTTCTTAAGTGGATGAAACGACTCCTCTCAGATATTCTATTTTACCATTATCAAAGTTACAAAATTGCCTTCATAGGAATCAATGCTCTCAGATACTCTAAATGAACGATACCTTGTCATTTCTACGAGACAATACCGACTCAATTTCAATACTAGATAGATTTATCGTTAAACAACGGTACAGCAATTAGAAGTTCGAGTGCCAAGGGTGAAACCCCGTAGAAACGATTGCCCATCTGTAAGCGGCACAACGGTGAAAGCGTCCAAGAAAGTTCGCGCGCTGAAAATCGGTGATTTTTCGCGACACGGATATAAAATACAGAAAAATTCGATGCTCGCCGGTGGCAGCGAACTTGGATATCTTTCGGTGGCCATTTTCTCGCGCGATGGCGATCGGTAGCGATCGGTAGCGAGGCGATAGCGAGTCTCAGGTGTGCCGCGCGATATCATTGACCCGCGGCGCGCATAACGCTTGTCGTCGGACGACGCGGGGCGCGGACGGACGGTTCTCGGTCGAAACGAGCTCGATTGAGCATGAATATTGAAACATTGACGCAACCGGTCCGTCTGCGACGGTGATTTACAAGATTGCCGTGGTTCGTCGCCGGCCGTTTCAAGCTCAATTGGCCGCGCCGGTTTCGCGGAAGGCTATTTTCCATTTCGCGGCGGCGTCGGCGGTTCTGCTATTCCGCGTCGCAGACGGATCGTCGCCGGTGACGCGCGGAGCTGTTCGTTTCATCGATCTGCAACGCTGATAACGGTCACCGTTCCTCTTGTACTATGCTATCTCTGTACGAGTAACCGTGCGCCGATGCAACACGATCGTCCGAGACCGGAGACTTTTCCCCGCGGAGGCCGTTCCCGCGATAAACAGGGAACGCGTTATCGCCGGTTTCAAATCGGAGACGGCGAGCTGCGAGACGACGCCGACGCTCGCTGCGAAACCCTGAGGACGTTCCATCGGATCCGAGAGATCATCGGTGATCGTCCTGATCATCCTGATCATCCTGATCATCGTGATCCCGCGGATCGTGGGCTTTAACGGGGAAATAACGATTGCACGCCGATGGGGGCCCGTAGTCTGTTCTTACGGCACTGAGTGAGTGGTTTTGTTATTCCTACGGTTTTCCCGAGGGCTGGTTTCGTCCGATTTATCTGGCCCTTCGACGATCGCGATCGACCCTTTCACTGCCGAGCCACTGAATTTTATTAATATTTTGTTAGAGGCGGATTTCTTTCTCCGCTATCGATACCTCTTCGTCAACCCTTTGCACTCCAAGCAATTTTAATTCCAGAATCGAAACACTTCTTTTATCTAGAACTGTTACACCGCACCATGGTTCTATTTTTAATTCGATTGTACGTGGTCCATTTTCTTTTATGTATATTTTAAGGTTATTATTGCTACTCGTGCGCGCATCTTTTCACTTTTTACCGATTTCCTAAATGCAAACGTGGTAATGCAATAGTTGTTTCGAACGATGGTGTGGCAATTTTTAGAGCCATTGGAGTGCCAAGGGTTAATTCGTACCCGGCATTTTTCTCGTCTGAATTTTAACCGTTTGGTCGGCACTGAAAGGGTTGACCATTTGCACTAGGAGCTATTTCGACTCCGACACCAAACACTTCTCTCCGACCTAGAACGTTCTCGTACTGCATACGACTTTTTGTACTCTGCGGATATGAAATTGATATGACGTCTCGTACGATACCGAAACGTTCAGCGTCGAAGATTTATTCGATGGAAACTCAACGATGCGAGCACCGTTTCGAGTAAAGGCAATTTTCAGTGGCGGCACGGAGTTGCTGCTCGAGACTCGATTTCGAACAGAATTTATTAAGCATGATCAACGTCGTCTTATAAAATCGCGATCGAAATACGTCTAAAATCTAAAAAGCTAAGGAGCCTCTATCGAACTGAATTCAATAAATAAATAATTAACGCACTTTCCGATCATAGGTTTCGGTAATTGACAGAAATTTTGCACGGATCATATTAAAATCGAATAGTTCGCGATAGCAACCCTTTGCGCTCGAATGGCGATCATAAGGTGCCAGTAAAAATTGCACTACCACTTTCTGAAACAGTTTTAATTTCACTAAACTCCTTCAGATTCTAGAAATCGTTAAAAAAAATTATCTGATAAGCTAGAAAACAGGTTCAATGTCAACTGCAAAAATGCAATTATTTGGCAGAATAAAAATGTCAAAAGAAATTTAAGAATGAAGATTGTTTCGAGTGCAAAGGGTCGGCGAATCGGCTAAGCGCCACGGTAATTCAAACGAACAGCCTACTTTAAATTCTCGACGAATTACGATGCAACTCGTATTTGAAACAACAAAATCTAAAGACTATATTGTGTTATATTCGTGTCTGGGAAATTTGTGAAAATGTAACACTTGCAAGGACGATTACTATTAAAAATATAAGCCCAAATGCATGGGCTTTCGAGTGCGAAAGGTTAATCGTTGCGTTTAATTGTTGTGCGACTGCTGGCCGACCAACGGTGGCAGCCAACGCGTTAAACGGCGACCGATCGATCGGGAGATATTTACGCTTAATAAATTCTGTTAAAAGTTTACCGGATCGATACGATTAAGCAATGGATTAATCGTCGAAGCGTCGAGCCAAGGATCCTCGACGAAACCACCCCTCATTCCCCGACCGTAAGGCATAAGGCACGCATCCCTTCATCTAGAAAAAAAAGGACAAACTCCTACGATCAGCCTTTTTTTCGCGAACCGTGTAATTCATAGACAATATATATATATTATCCGCTTTATGTACAGGTAAGTCTACGAGTATGAGTTTCCGCGCGTTTGTTCGTGGACCGGCAGAAACGAAGGCACGCCGAGTATTCTCTAGCGGAAATGATCCTTTCCGAGTAGCATACACTCGCTTCTTCCTTTCCCGTTTCGGTCACGGAGAACAGAATCGAACCGACGGCTTGCACAGCGTTCCCGACAATGCCAGGCTAGCTATAGCTGGACGAAACTGCAAATTCAAGTTGCCAGACGCAGAGCTGCTAACGATCAACCCTCTTGCCGTCTCGCAACGCGGCGAAGAATTTTAAACAAAGTATACCGAACGGAAATAACTACAAAACCTTTTCCTTTAGACGGGGTCGAATTTTATTCTTTGGTAGACACTGTATCTAACCCTTTGCAGTCGAAGTAATTTTAATTCCAAAGTGAAAACGTTTCCTTCGACATTAAACATTTTTAGATTGAAACTCTTTTTCGTTCAATGGTTGAATTTTTAGCAATTTATAGAATACAGATGAATTTGATAATACGAACACTGCTTTGGAAAATGGTATTGCAATTTTTACTAGCGTCTCAGAGTATCGTCATTCGAGTGCAAAGGGTGTAAGCATCGAAGCTAGCAGCAGTGTAAAAAATCAACGTATTCGGAAAGAAAGTGGCGCGACGGGCAAGGGTTGAAACATAGTCGGAGGAACGCGGTTTCGTCCAGCAGAAACAGTTCGAAATTTTAGAGGAGACTTTGCCGTGTTCTTCGGCGAATAAGTTCTGTCTCGCGATCGGTTCGAATCTGCGGGTTCGCGGGACCGTGGATCGGTCGATTGCTCGCCGCGTATTTACATATTTACAGGCTATCGATCCAGCGGGAACGGAAGAAGCGGAAAGCGGGCCGCGCGGAGAGGCGCGCGAGAAGAACGAGAATCTAAACGAGAGAAACGAAAACAGAGACCGGAACCCTGTCGTAATACTTGCGCATCGCGCGTGGAAGAAATTCTTTGAGCAATTAAACGATATCTAGGATCGGTCCCCGGGCCGCAGGCGGAACAAGAGGACAAGAAAAGTCGCGCGAAAAGTCGCGCGAACCGCGAGTTGCGCAACGCGGAAAGATAGACCGCGCCGCGTCGTTGGAAACTCGATTCGCGAAGGAGATCTTTTATATTTTTTGTTCTCTCTCTCTCCCTCTCTCTCTCTCTGGCCGTCGCGATCGATATCTCCGTGCCGCGCGACTGACATAATTCTGTAATTATAGCGAGTCCACGCGACCTCTAAACAGCCTAGCCGATAGCGGCCGGACGAGGAACGGTAATCGCGAACGCGATAAAGCCTAGCGCGAAAAAGTCTCGCCGCGCGGAGATACACGGCACGGATTTTCGTGGGGACGAGGGAATGGAGGCAGAGAAAACAGGCACGAGAATGCGACGGAGGAAGATGCGAACCGGGGACGCGACCATGTATAATCTCCTACCGCGCCTCCGATCGTCCAATGGCCGATTAAGACTTTATCGTGATGCGTAACGCCGTACGATCCGTGGAAACGATAAACGGCTCACGTGGTGCGCGAGACCGACGTGTCGTAGATCACGTACCGGTCGATCCTGCGATCGGGAATCCTTTCGAGGAGTAAACAAACGCGCGAGCGAGCTGGGAAAGCCGAAGCCTCGACGGGAGCCGGTTCGCTATCTTGCCGAAAAATTGATCCTGCCACTGACAATCTTTTCCCCATAACGAAATACGATTGCTAGTTTTTAGTAAGCTGCGGAGGCGTTTAAACGATTTTTGTGAAACGGTAAATGTGACACCAAAAAGAGAATGCATTTTCGTAGTCGAATGGTTAAAATACTGGGCACAAATGAGAAGTCGAATAACGTAAAACAGCTGAATTGCATTCCCTGAATCTAGTAAGAACGGTCGAGATAAGTTTTCTCGGTTGAATTTCAGTTTCGAAAAGAGTTTCAGACGGTGGATCAACTTTACCCCGTGCAAGGAACGAACGAATCGTCTTTGGCCAGCTAACTTTCTGCAGAAGCTCGGCGGCGCGCGTAATCGGCGTTCGCGATCGAATCTCATTGGACGAGAGCGTCTTCCTCGCGTCGAGGAACGAGGACGTTAAAAAGGTTCGGTCTTGTTCCGCCCGGAAGGGGATCGCGATAGTCTTCGAATTACGTGTAATGTGGGCTCGGATACCTAACGAACGCGCTTCTGACCTGTGGGAACTCGGTGTACGGGCTCTGAGGCGTTCTCCAAGAGATCGGCAGTCTTAGACTGAGTTCGACAGCGTAGTCGTGACCGCTGGCCTCGTTCAGGTTGCAGATGCTTTGGCAGTTGTTGTTGTTGACGATCTGGCTGGTGACGGGGGACAAGCCCCTCTGCGCGGCGGGCTCCTTCGCGGGTTTGCTGACGGGATTGTCGAGGTACGGCTTGAACAGGATGGCGTCCTTCGCGGAGGTTGGTCCCGGAGGCTGAGGCGCGGCCGAAGCCGGCGGCGTGGGCACGGTGCTGGTCACCGGCTCCGTTCTCGACGGCGAATCGACAGCGAACCTCTTCGGCTTGACGAGACAGAGCGGCGTCTCCTGTGGCGGCGGGGCTTCTTGGCAGCCGGAACTGGTCCTGACGGATTCCTCCGACTCGAGGCAGAGCCTCTTCGGCGAGTGCACGGCCTCGTAGCAACAGGACATGGTGCAGTGGTGTCTCTTCAGGGGCGAGGAGGCGAGCATCTCCTCGGTCGACTCGAGACCGGCGATCTCGGACGGGTATTCTGCAGGGGAATAACAGTACTGCCTGTTCTGCGGGTCCGAGTAGCAAGATCCCCTTAAGGACGTTTCCTGGTAGCACGAGGTGAACGGTGTCGCCGCGTGGCTGCTGTCCAGGCAACAGGAGAGGTTGCAAGAAGCTGCCGGCTCGCCCTCGGACAACGACGGGTCCACGGCGATCGGGTGGTGGTGTTGGTAATACGGAAGATGCTGCGAGGAGGAAGAGGAGGAGGAGCAACCCACGTCGCAGAAGTAGAGAGGCGGCGGCGGGGAATGCTCGTATTCCGCCTCGATTCGATCCTGCGACAAGCTGGACACGTAGCTCGAGGTCCTCAGGTCCACCGGTGACTCACCGGAAGCGACATCCTGCACGGGGCCCAGCCGTTGCCGCGAGTTCCCGCGAACCGCGATCTCGCCCCTCAGTTCCGTCTCCTGTCCGAGCCATTTCTGCACCTGGCGACGGTTGATCCCGAACTTCCTGGCGGTGGCCCGTTGGTTCCCGGCCACGCCAACGTCCCGGTGAAACGCGTCCAGGACGTCCAATTTGAATCGAAGCGAGAAGGATCGTCGCCGAGCGAGATCGTTCGACGAGTTTTGACTGCCGGACGAACAGTCGAGCGGGTCCATCTCGCTGTCCGAGCAACTGCTGCTGGACCGGCCGGAACTGGCGGGTCCGCGAGGGCTCGAGGGCAAGGAATAGCCTTCCCGGTCGTGCATCGGGCTGACCGGACGCGAGTCGACAGGTGGCCTCTGGCAATTCACGTACGAAGACACGATAGCCTCCCTTCCGTCCTCGCTGGCCTCTTCCTCGATCTGCAGCTCCTCCTTGACCACGGCTCCGCCGATCACCTCCGAGGTGTCCTCCGGCCCTCCCTTCTCTCCGATATGGGTCTCCTTCGACTCGCGGATCGGCTTCTCGGAATCCTCGGACGGGGACGCGTGTGCGTGATGGTGCACGTGCAGGCACGGACTCGCGGGTGCCCGCGGGGAATCGAAGTGAACGGACATTGTGGAACTGCTGCTGCTGCTGGTGGTGCTGCTGCTGCTGCTAGGTGAATGCGAAACAGGCGAGACCGGGCCCCGCGGGGCACCGGGCGAACACGTCGACTCGCACGGCCCTGGCGTCGCCGCCGAGTCTGGGCTTGCTCGCTCCGTCTTTATCATCGACGGCGCTAGTAGCAAACCGTACGACGATTTCCCGTCCGCGGAGGAGTCCACGTCCCCGTAACTCTGTCGAGGCCGATCGCGGCTCGGCGAACGATGCTGACGATGCTGATGATGGATCATCTCGGTTTCGATGTAACGACGATGATCCGGACGATGGCTCACCCCCCGGTAGCTCGTCAGATTTTGATACACCTTGACCTCGCCGTGACCGTCGTACGAGGAATTTTCGATCTCGCGATGACCCTCCGAACTCGCGACGTAATACCTGGACTGTTGGTCCGTGCAGTCCCTGTTGTAATCGTGCACCGATTCCTGCACCCGATCCTCCGCGTCGTGACGAAGGTGACGTTGTTGTTGCTCTTGATTGATGGTGTATTCCTGATAGCGGACAGGCATCGCCGAGGCCGTGGTGGATTGAGCCACGTATTGGGGCGACGAGGGTGCACCGCCATGAGGAGGATGAGGAAGAAGAGGTGGGGGCCCTTGCTGTGCAGCCAGCTCGTCGCCGTGCAGTCTGGCGAGGCTGAGGTTCAAGGCCGGCGCTGCTGGAGCCACGGCAGGCCCCGTGGCTTCCGTCACGGTGCCGTCCGACGTGGGAACACCCGACGACGAGATCACCGTGCTGCTGTTCGTCGTTGTCGTCGTTGTCGTCGTCGATACGACGGTATTGCCGCTTTCCGCACAACTGTTACGCAGGTTGTCCTCGCACTGTAACCACTTTTGTATTTGACGCCGATGAATCCCATACTTTCTCGCGGTGGCCCGCTGGTTGCCGCGACAGTCGATGTCGTTCCGATACGAGTCGAGAACCTTGAGCTTAAAGGCCGGCGCGAATATACGTCTGCTGCCCATCACACCGACCGATTTCCTCGTGGCGGTGTTACCGTTACTGGTCGTCGATTGTTGTTGCTGCTGTTGCTGCTGCTGCGGCTGTTTCTGATGCACTATTTTCACAGAGTTCCCCTCACCGAGCACCTCGCTCGCACCATGAGCCATGACGACGACGACGACGACGCGTGACTTCGCGCACCCACCCGAGAAACCGATTCTCTTCTTTTTGCAGCGTGACGTCGCTCGACCGACCGTCACACGACGAACACCGGAGACGAGAACAACGGCGACAATGACGACGATGAGCTTCGTAACCGGGCACTGCCAACAACGCACGGGGGTACCTTAACGCGTAACATCGCACGAAGTGCTTGCCTGGCCGCGCCGCGCACGGAGTTCCTTTTAGGTCTCTTGGTAGATGCCGTAACTAATTTTCATCCCCACCAACGGCCGAGGACTGCGGCTGCTTCCCACCGAGCAGTCTCTCTTTCCTTTCCTCCCTACTCGTGCCTCGAACCCCCTCTTATCGCGCTCTCTTTCTCTCTCTCTCTCTCTCTCGATTATCGTCGATCTCGCTTGCACTCGACGGAAGCCCCGCAACGCTATGCGCGTCTCTCTTCGGCAGGGTCTCTCACCGTGTTTCCCCCTCCTGTCGTCTCTCTCCCTCTCTCTCTCCGCCTTTCTCCTCGGTCTCTCCTTGTCCGACGATCGCGGCAAGCGCCCCTCGACACATACCCAACATCCCACTCGACCGGCATAGGCGCTAGAGTCCACCGCTGCCGGCCACCAGTCATTCTTCTTTCTTTACGCCTAACCGACCTAACCTCCACCAACTATACACTAGGCTCTTCTCTTTCTACGTTTCTCGTCATCCTGCCTGACTACCCGCACCAGTAGGCGCCCACCCGCCCCTCCTCCTTCTCCTCCTTTGCCCCCACCCACTCGAGACTTTGCTTTCCCGCTGGTTTTTGTCTCTCTCCCGCTCGACCGACCGTCTCTCTTCCCTTTCACACCTCAGCGCCGTAAAACTCCGCCATTTTGTGTGTTCACTTCCGTTAATGACGCGCGCGGGAAACGTCACGCCGGCGTGACGACGCTCTCGGCGCCATGTTGTCTGCCGTGCTCGTCTGACTGCCTTGCCTGCCTGCCTGCCTGCTTGCTTGCTTGCTTGCTTGCTTGCTTGCTTGCCTGCCTGCCTGCCTGCCTGCCTGCCTGGCTAGCTGGCTGGCTGGCTGGCTGGCTGGCTGCTACCCGTTCTCTCTGGTTCGCCGTGGCAGCCAGCATGGAGCCTAGATTTTTGCTCGCCTTTCTCCTCGCCTTGCCTGCGCGCCGTGCCTTTTCTCGCCTTCTCGGCGTGCAAGTGGCCGTATCGCTACGCAGAATTTTATCGCGATCTACGATTGACTCGCAAACCGTGCTCTCGACAACACGGACCGACCAAGTATCGTTGGAAACGGTACGCGGCAGGCTGCTCGGGTTACGATGTTTTCCCGTTCGCCGAGATTAGGCGCGTTATCTAGGTTAAATCGTTGAAGACCTACGTCAGGCTTCGCATACGGTATACGATTCTTGAAAGCTCGCCGTGTAACCGAGCGCCAACACGCCGACGTCGACGACAGTCGCCTAAGAAGTTTTATTGGCACTCGAATAAAGGGGAATGGCCGGGGGGCAGGGGGGAGTAGCGAGGGGATTTTACCTTCCAGGAAAAACGGTCGTGGCCGTTGTCGGCTTCGCCGGCAGACCTCGTTAGGGTTGGAGTCGTCCCTATTATAATCCGGCCGGGTAATACGATCTGTATTGTTCTTGACTGGTTATTACCAGCATTCTACCGTCTTAACCGTTACCCAGAGTCATCGCTGGTCAATTATTTCCCTCGGCTTTCCGGCACGATTTTATTTTGTTTTGCTCGTTGCGCCGCCGCTCCCCCGCGCTGCCTCGCTCCATCGCCGGAGCTCGAGAGTTATCAGCGGACGGAGTTTCCTGGCGTGCATGCGAATCGCAAATTTCTTGCATGTACGTCGTGGAATGAGATCATGTTGTTTTTGTGGCGTGAGCCGACAGTTAATATGTTTAGCTTTTCGCGCGGTTGCCATGTCGTTCGGCCGCACGTAGGCCGCGGACGTGTGTGTAAATACACGGGTGTCGAGAGAGAGAGAGAGAGAAAGAAAAACAGAGAGGGGGAGATAGAGATAGAGAGAGAGAGAGACTTGCGAGCAATGACGCAAACTTTGCGTTAGTATATACTTTGATGAGCACGAGCGAGAGTGAGATAGAGCGAATGAACCAGAGAGAGAGAGAGAGAGATAGAAAGAAAGAGAAAGAGTGAGAGAACGATAGGTCGCGTGGAAAGAAACGAGCGAGGCCTCGTAAATTTCCACGATTCGCGCCACCAGCAGAAACGCGGAGGTCCCACTGATCCTTCTGCGGTTCTTCGAAGGAGCACCCTGCTGCTCTTCTCGGAATCTCAATGGCTATTCTCGTTTCACCGATTACGTTGACTCCGAGAGGCCCCTTCTTCCTCGACTCTGCGTCCGAAGAGAAGACCGAGCGAATATTGCTACGATCGGAGAGGTACCTGCCTCTCAGCACGATCCGACCTTCGCATAGTTCTACGGGTACGCGATTCATCGTTCAGGCATTTCGTGCGCCGATGTCGGAAGCGTCTCAGGTTTTCCTGTCGACCAGGCAGGAATTGAAATTTCAATTTGACGGCCTTGAAACATTGGGCGATTATTCGGTTCGTACCGTGCGTACGTCGGCACATCGCCGATGATATCGCTGTGTACATCGGAGCCCGGTTATCGGGAATAATACCGGTGTATACGAGGAGGCATAATGCGTGGAAAGCGCCGCGGCGGTAGCAGACCGGCAGTCGCCTAAGTACGCCACGACGGCTGGCACGTTCATCGGATTTGTCCTTGGGGCCGAAGGTAGGCGCAGCCCGAAGTCCGAGGACGTGGCAACGCAGCCGACCAGGCTCCCCCTCCTTTGTCCGACGGCCGGTCTTGCCAGACAGGGTGTCGCCAGCTCGGTCGGCCGGGCCGTCCGGGTTGCCGCGGGGGGAGAGAGGAGAGGCGAAGAACCCGATGGTGTAAAGGGGCAAGGGGATTCCGTGGGTTGGTGTGTTTGTGCGACCGTGTGACGGAGCAGACATTAGGGGGAAAGAGCCACACGGCTATGGGAGGGAATCGTTCCGAGGCAGATTACAAAAGTGGAACCAAGAGAAACCGAAAAGAGAAAAAGAGACGGCACGAGGCTTGTAGCCGCCGCGCCACGCCGCACCGGCCCCGAGGCCCGATAGTGTGTGCGTGTCATAGGATCGGTCGTGGACCTACATTCACGCGGGTAGCCATGTTTGAAAACTCGTGTCCCGCTGGAATGTAGCCTGTAGGGGCCCCTTCGTTGATTTCCCCTCCCGCTCCCCGTCGCCTCTCCCCGTTCCTGCCAGGCGGTGTAGTACACGCACGCGTCCACACATGCACACGCCACCCTACGCGATTCCCCGGCTCGCTGAACGATCCTCGGACGCCTACCTAACGTCTCCGCTCCTGGCCCCTCTCTCATCGGGGCCTCTCTTTTTCTCTCTTTCTACCGTGCTTTGCCCTCCTATGGCTCTTCCCTTCTATCCGTAGCCGGTGTGATCCTCTCTCCTTGCTCCTCGCCGCTTCTCGGCGTTCCATGGCTTGGCGCCCCAAATGGTCGCGTAACCAGAGACGCGCCTCTGGCCTGGCCTGGCCTGGCTTGGCCTGGTCGCGCCAGACTTCTCGGCGCCCAAATGATGTACGCCGACCATTCTCTCTCTCTCTCTCTCTCTCTCACACACACACTCTCTCTCTCTCTCTCTCTCTTGCTCTCTCGCTCTTCCTCTCCTCGTTTCTCTTTCTGGCCTGCTCGCCCCGTGCCCCGGGTTCGTAGCCTTCGCTTTCTTTGCTCTCTTTTCACGTGCATGCTCGCGTGTGGGTACGCTATGCGAACAAGTCGAGACTCCGTTTGGGAGAGCGAGCGAGACCGAGCACACCTCCTATTTACCAATGCCTCGACTTGCGACACCTCACCTTTGAGTCCTGCGGCGTACTACTCCGTTGGCCCTTACCTACCTTACTCGCGCGGTAACAGCCACGTGAGAACGCGCAGTGTGAAAGAAAAGGGCGTCAGCAGGCCCGATTCGCGGCAAAAAGTGCAGTAGACGAGGTTTCTATCTCTCTTTCCCTCTGTCTGTGTGTGTGTGCGCGCGTATCTCTCTTTCTCTTTGATCCGTCCTTCTCCGACACCAACGTACAGGCCTGCGCTGGTGTAGAAGCACGGCTCGAGACTCTTGGCAAAGACCAGACAAGCCGTCGCCTGCTGCTATGCCCGCACTACGGGGACGATTGATTCTATCTTAATACTCTCCGGGCTGAAATTGTTCAGCCTTCCATGCAGTTTGCTTCTGTTGAATAAATACTGTAGCCGTTCTCTTTATCAAAGCAAATATGCGTCGAAGTTGCTTTTATCTCGGCTAATCATACTGTTCACACATGTTCACGAGCATTCGTCATCCAACGTACCTCATCGATACTCACTGTAACAAACATCACAAACATCACAAACACTACGATCTCGGCCGATCGAATTAGAATACCCTGCTGGATAAAATCACAAAAATCGTGGGCACTTGTTTCGTTTAAAAATTGCAAACGAAACAAACCACACGATCGAATCCAATAAAATTGATCCGGGGAGTAAACGGAAGGTCCTGTTACCAGAACTTTCCAAAAACCTCCACCGGTTCTGAGCAAAAGTATCGTCTTTGCAGAATGACCTCATCATCATTACAATGCGTCTAGGTTTTGCAGCGAAATTAGTATGCATTCGTCAGTGTCTTTTCCCTAGTCGCGAAGCACTCGTTGAAATCTCAGTCCCGTCTTTATAACCTAAGTTTATTTACGTACTTGCTAACTGGGAGAGCGCCACACGTGCACCAGCGCACGCATCTCTATCGACACATGTGTGCGTGTGTTTTAGTGTTTCGAATCGCACGCGCCCGCGCTTGTGTGCGGTTTTCGAGTTTAGTCACAGAGCGTGCACCGACACAAACCTCGGGATGCCGCCGGGTTATCCAAATATCCTCTAACGGAATCGCCTTGGCTTTTGATCGGTCGGCAGGGGCTAGGCCGAGCGAACGGCAGAAAGAAACGAGGATACAGACATTCGGATGAATTTTAACTACTGCACCGACAAAGGCACCGACATCCGGCGTGAAAACGTGAGCGCGGCTCATTAGAAAACCCCGGATTCGGTACACTCACCGAAAACAATGCTGATACATCGCTGCTCCCGGCTTTTCGACTCCACGCTATAGCTTAACGGGACACTAAAAGCGACAATTCTACATTACTTTATAAAATAATGGGAACGCGTCCGCTCAAATATTTATGTCACTTTTTCTTCTACGAAAGTGTCGCAATTTTTAAAAAATTACCTACCTAGATCACGGTTCTTATGCGGTTCAACTTATAGTACGCTTTACCGTTTTATATTAACCCTTTACATTCATCTATTGAAACTTTATACAGTCCTTATTGTCACGTGTACGTCGTTAAAGAAGCACACCCGAAAATTTCTGATGAAAACATTTTTATAACATTTATGCATTCGTCCTTAAAGGGTTAACGAGAATCCGTCTCGTTGGAAAAGATTTCTGCGAGTCCCGGCTAGATTTTGCATATTTGGTGATCTTTAACGCTAATCTCGTCGATCGGAAGACCGGTTTTCAGGCCTTTCATTTTAATCTATTAAAATTGTTTACGTTCAGCGTACTCGTCACGAAAATATGACATTCTTTTAACCATTCATCATGCACTAAAAAAAGAAATTGCATTCGTCGTTAGATAAAATTTAAGAGCGAGCGGTGCAGCATGGGAGAGCATATCAGAAAAATAGTAAACTTCAATATAATTCAGACCAACAGGTCAATCGACTGGCTGTGGTGGGTTTAGCTTTAAACAGGTTGAACATACTTCAACGTGAAACAGGTTTAAGTATTTTGAATAGATTGTTAAAATTAATGAAACTTACGGATGCTGTCGTGAACTCGATTTCGCCATTTTGCAAACGATCCGGTCGAAGAATAATTCCGGATGAGGTTACTATTGTGCATTACGTTATCGAGGTTATGTATTGACACGGGCCGTGGTGCACGTAGTATTGGCTATTGAAAAATCGATCCGAGTCCTGAATGAACCCGCGTACTTTCAAATGGAACAGCTGAAATATCGACTGCCGTGTAAAGTGTTAACGATCGCGAGGAAAAGTCGGCGTGTGTACAGATCGTTCTTTTTCCTCGATTCTACGTGTACGTAGGTTAGGCGTCACAGTTGGTCGCATCGCTCGTTTGCCCACGTACACGAATACAGAAATATACCTTCTCCGTGGGCGGTCGCACGATGGCGCCTACTCGCTGCATACCTGCGCATACCTTCGTGATCGTGGTTAACCTCATACCACGGAACTGGCTCGGACTCGCCGAAATATCTTGCGATTTCTGCGTTACCCCATGGACTACCGGTGAAGGACTACCGAAAGCGTCGTTGACGATTCTCGACGAGACTATCGACGACTATCGATAGCTGCTTCGCGCTTTCGATAGTTATCGATAGTTTGTCAACACATTTCGTGTCATACCGCTTTTTAATGACTTTCCATTCAGGCCACGTGGGGCGTATACGACCCACATTGTAATAATTAAGTAATCAAATTTCTGCTGTTTCAGCAAAAGACAGTGGAAAATAAATGGCGCGTGGACGTCCACCGCTATAAGAAATGCAGTATACATAATACGAAGACGCCTATATTCGACTCTATTAGCTTTTCAATTAGAAATACAAAAGGCCTGATGGAAAGTTCATCGTGGGTCGTATACGCCCCACGTGCCACGGAACATGTTAACACTAGAACTACCGAGTTCTCAATTTATACTAATATGCATTGTTTTATAACAATGAGTTATGTCGAATTTCAAAGAACTTTCATGTTTCAATGTGCTTTGATGCAAACGATCGTTTTAAACGTTTTTGTGGAAACATTAAAATGTAAATGTATAAAATGTTAGAAAAGTAGTATTCGATAAATGAGACGTAGAAGAGATTTTGTTTAACGATCATTGAAATTACGATGTCGCTTGCATCGGAAGCGATTACAAAAGCAATAATCCCGTTGTTCCAAGTAACGTAACCGACAAAGAATCCGAACGGCTAATTGTAGCCGGTCGTAAAACCGGAAAAGATACCGTGCAATTATGGTCGTATTTTACGCCTGACGATATCTCATGCAAAATGCACAGGCTGCCATCGCCATCGATAAGAATCGCCAACTATTGGAAGCTATCGATATTTCTCCGGTAGCTTCTGGACTCGCACGCCTCCTTTTCCTCGTTGCTGTAACGGGCGAGAATGCTAAAAGAGGTTAGGGATGAAGAATCATGCGTGCGTAATAACGATAGAAAAAGAGGAACAAGAATGGGAGACTGTTATGCCGAGAGAAACAACGGGGAGAATCGTGCGTGTGGGATAACGGCCGAAACAGAAAAGATAAAAGACAGAAAGAAAGAAAGAAAGAAAGAAAGAAAAGGGGAACGTTATCGTGAAAGAAACAGCGGGAACGGAGAAAGAGAGCGAGCGTGGTCGCGACTCGCGAAATGCAACAACGCCCACGTTCGCGTCTCCGTTCGAGCAGAAACGTACACATGCTAACCTTTTTATCTTATCATTGGCGAAGGCGTATCGAGGTTGACGAGGTTGCCATACGCTCTCTCGCCTTTGGCACGACGGGGTTCGACGAAAGACAACGGAGTGCGACGAGCACGACGGACACACGTACATGTAGGAGACGAACTGGTGGTGTTGTCCTAACCATCCTTCCGCGGGCTCGTTTTACAAGGAAAGCCTTGGAGAGTCGAGCCACGGGATCGTTACGGGTCTAGTTTCTGACCTCGCCGCGCGCACCGCGGCCGCGATTCGCTTTATCGACCGAGCGGTAAAAAATTAAAAGGGCGGATAAATAGCCGCTGCATTATCCGCCGCTCATTTTATCGACGGTTTTAACGCACCTCGCGGTTTTTATCCGACCGCTTTTCCGGTAATTTCTTGCTCGTTGCCGTGACTCACGAGGACCTTGCCGTCCGAAGCGGAATTCGTTTTGCTTTTATGAAATATTCGGCACGCGGACAGGTAAACGGTGGATGGAGTCTTCGCTGGAAGAATAAGGTAGGAATCATTTTGCATTAGAGTTGTTTTATTCGGTAATTTTTTACTCACCGACGTAACTCGCAGCAGCCTTGCTGTCTAAACGAAATTTATATGATTTTAGGCTATGTATTGCGCGCGCACACTTAAAGGGGGGGCTAGAGTCTTCGCTGGAAGAATAAGGCGAGAATTATTTGGTTAGAGAGATGGTTTATCTCGTAATTAGTTGCCCACTGACGTTATTCGCGAGGACATTGCCGTCTAAACAAAATTTCTTCGGTTTTGGGTTATATTTTGCGCGTGGAAAGGTGAAGGGCGGATGGAGTCTTTGCTGGAAGAATGAGGTAGGAATCATTTTGCATTAGAGTTGTTTTATCCGGTAATTTTTTACTCGCCGACGTAACTCGCATGAACCTTGCTGTCTACACGAAATTTATATGATTTTAGGCTATGTATTGCGCGCGCACATTTAATGGGGGGGCTAGAGTCTTCGCTGGAAGAATAACGTGACAATTATTTGGTTATAAAGCTGTTTTACCCGGTAATTCCCTGCTCACTGATGCTATTCGCGAGGACATTGCCGTCTAAACGAAATTTCTTCGATTTTGGGCTACATTTTGCGCGTGGAAAGGTGAAGGACGGATGGAGTCTTCGCTGGAAGAATAAGGTAAGAATCATTTCGCATTCGAACTGTTTTAACCTGCAATTTCTTGCCCACTGGCACGGCCATATCATCCGGATGAGAAATTCTTGCTTTTATGATATATTGTGCATGCGGTAGGTTAAGATTAAGGTTAAGAATTTATTGCTGAAAATATTCTGCGGCAATGATCTTGCATTGTAGCATCTGGATGAAAGAATACCTTGTTAGACTAACTAAGAAATGTTTTATAAAGAGTCGATATTCCAGGATTCATAATTCTATGCTGGGTCAAACGAGGGATGATTAGATTCCTCTCTATCGCAAAAATAATTCGTATGTAGGTTATACTCAGAGGTAAATATATTTCTCATTGTTGAACCGGTATAGTAATAATTTTTAAACAATTTGAATAACAATGGGGAGTCGCAGACGAAGGATCAATATATAAATTCAGACATATAAAATACTAGTTGCTAGAATATCGATAAACTGGTCGAAGCGATCGCTTCGGATTGTAATAATCGCAAACTCATAAAATCGCCTTTGCAGAAATTCCAGCGTCGAAGAAGGTACTACGAATGCGTTTTCATGGTTCCACAGTTTTGGAAATTCCCCGAAGCAAGCTTCGTGCGTACAATTTCTATGAATTGCGCATGCAAATCGCTTCTGCCAAGACGATGATTTCTCGGAGGTGTGCATTAGTCGTTCTGTCAATAGCTGGACACACGTGCGCGCATGTTGGAGTCATTAATTTCGTTCCGCGAGTTAATGGTTGATCTTGTTCTCATCTCTTTCCTCGTTTCGTTATTTCCTTGCCCGATTGCATTCACGTGCGTAATCTGTCTAACCCCCCTCCTTCTTTCTCTCTCTCTCTCTTTCTTTCTCATTTTCCAGCGTGCTCGTTGGAATTACCGTTTTACGTCACGCGGATTTTTCTCGAATATTTTGCTCCAATTAATTTCAGGCAACGAATTGCGAAACGATAAGCTCCGGCGATAACGGTACACTGCAAAATTGCCGTCGGATCGTTCTCCATGGAATTTACCGCGAATTCGCGATTCCGCCTCGGAAACCTCCTCGGGTAGACCGCCGCGGACTCGGGGCCGGCCGCTCCTGAGAATGATTCAGTCGTTTCGTCGCCATTGCAAAACGTCTTTCGACGAACGCGCTCGAAAGTATTTATCGGCGAGATAACCGTTGCCTTCGAGGGTCGAGAGAAGTTAAGCTCGTTAAATTTCTTATCGATTAAACGCTAGCCTTTGAAACCTCGTTAAAGCGCGGCGCGACGCGTCATCGAAGACGCACGATTTACGCAGAAATGCATCGGCCGTTAACAAATTAGCCGGCCGTTATTTATTATCGTTCGGCGGTATCGCGGCCGCGCGCGCAAACACGAGGCAGCACACCACATACGTTTCGCATACTATTTTTTAATTCTTTTTCCTTTACTCGTTAGGCCGGGATTGGCAGCTATCGGAGAAATCGATCAACGATCCGCGTTAATTTTAAGACCGGCTTAAATACGTACACTCTCGGACTCGGTCGGACGCAACAGTCCCACCGTTCTATTTTTAAAACGAAGACGCTGCAATTATTTTTATCTAGAGTCAACTGACCAATCTCCAAACTGCAATTGTATCAAGTGATTCATATTAATACTTGCCGCGACAATAATTGCGCACACGTGCGACTCGAGCACGAGCGCGGATCAATTAATCATAAGTGCTAGACGATCCCGCGTTTGGCAGTCGACCAATCGTTTCCCTTCGATTCTTCTTCGCGAAAATCGCCACCGGGCATTTTGATCGGTCATCGATCATTTGATAATTTTATTCTACAATATCGCTACTCCGCGCGGCGAGACGATACTTGTTTGTTCATCCTGTTTACAACAAATATTCCGAGGTGTAAACTATGCAGACGAGGTTACCGGATGTTAAAACTCCTGGTGGAGGGTAGAACGAGAGAAAATCGCCACTAGGGATAATTTCTTAATATTTTTATACTAAAATGCAGAGAAATAGGTCAATTCAAAATGGAGGAAATGTATTGTACGGGATTATGCGTGGGAATATTGCGCGGGAATATTGCAAGAATTCTGAACGAATGTAGTCTTGTCGTTATTGTAAAGCAGGACATATTGAGTTTAGTGCTCGATGGTTCTAATGTTAACCCTTTGCGCTCCAAGCAATTCCAATTCCAAAACCCAGAAATCGTCTTCTGTATTTCATTTTTAAAATGGAAGATCAAAGAACGAAAGAACTTGTGGTGTAATATTTACGCGAGTCAAACGCTGTAGAATATAGCTCGATGTTTCGACGACGCGCGAAGCGTCTCGGAAGCCTGCAAAATTTATGAAAATTGATGTAACAAATGAACGCGCTGGTCGTTGCGACCGAGAAAGCAGTTGCGCGACGTGGGGTAGGGACAGGCTCGAGTTTGTCGAAATTGTTCGTTCAGTTTAATTGTTTAAATTTTCGCTTACATAAATAGAGTACGGATACATGTGATATTGATGCTTGTATGCGTGTCTCCATTTCGGTACCTACTACGGTCCAGTAATATATACACTTCGCTCGTTCGTTTTCCACTTTCGGCGGGCTGACTCTTCCGAAAAATCCAATTCGCCAAGCCGACGCGCATAATCGGGAACAGTCGACGAAACAGTGCCGAATTTCGAAACGGAAACGCCTCCGATTTGTTCGACGTAATCGACAAAAATTCGCGACACGCGGCCGAGGATTCGTCGACCGAACTTTTCGCGAAACAATTCGCGAATAATTTCATTCGCCGTGATTTTCTATAAGAAGCTCGGCGTTGACGTTAAGTTCTTACATTCCTGAAAGCGATTCTAAAGATCGATGGTTGCAGTTCGTAGCTTGCATTGGAAATCTGGAACAAGATCAAATGAAAAATGGGTTGAACGACCAACGAACGAACGGCGGATTCAGCGAACGATAAATTGTCCAAACAAACGTATCGCAGGACCGTAGAACCATTTCAAAATGCAAACAGCTGATAGATTTTGATAGACGATAAGAATGTTTATGTTTGGATGTCGAATAGGTTATTAAAAAATTAGATATCGCCGGGGAGATATCTGCGAATTTGCGATCGAACTTTTGTAGCAGTTTCAACGCGAAGAATCGCGTTCGTTCACTGGACAGGACACCCTGATTAGACTGCGGATTTGGTAGGTGCGATTTGAAAGAATGCAACGATAAGAAGGAAAGCATGATTTACTTGGTCTCGATGTCTCGCAATCGGACAATTTTTATTCTGCACAAAGATCCGCAGTCTTCGATCCTCGACTGTCTCCTTCGGGGCACCATTCGAAACGACTATACTATCATTAAAATGAATTTCTACAGCGCGTTCGATAAATTGCTAAACGCTCGAGAAAACGAAGCAGGTCGTAACGGAGATAATCTATGTTGGGAAAATTTTCAAGCTCTCTCGATCTCTTTCTTTTTCGCGAATCGTTGAAACGCGCGAAATTAACCCATTACGCTCGAAGAAAATCGCAATACAAATTCGCATCGCCGAATTCGTCCACGTTCGGATAAATTTTTACAAAATTCATCTGTTAACACATTAACTGTCCAGCTGACGATCTCAAAAATTCCATAATATTAAATTAATTTATAATAATGAAGCAGTGACTGAAAAATTTAAATGTATGGCATATAGTTATCTAGCAACCTTCTTGTATTCTTCAGATATCAACTAAATTGAATGCAACGAGTGTATTAACACTTTATCTACCGAAAGCCTATTAATAGGCTTTTCAATATTAGCGCTGTATCAAAATGAAGCTTAAAATTCTATTTTTACATTCCAATTTGTAACAACATTATTAGACAATATTATTGGGGATGCATTGTTGATTCATGAAAGAGCCATTAAAAAGTTTTCAGTCATGGATCATGGGCCTTACAAAAATTCTGAAATAATCGCCAGTCGATAAAGTGTTAACGTACAAATTTATTTTTAAACAAGGACAGATAATTCTGTCACCCATACATGGGTGACACGGCAGTCAAAGTGTTAAGCAAGAAAACAAATTCAACGTCAGGTGCAAAATGTAAAAAGGATTGCACGGAGTAAAAATGTTCAACGTATTAGGGAACGTCTTAACTTGGGAAATTGCTCCGAGCGCAAAGGGTTGGAGCAATCGATTCGCTCGTTCGTTTAGAAAATGCGCGTCGCCCTTGGAAGGGACGGAAGGATTCGAGGGTGTCAGGCTATAGTTCGCAGCAGCTGGCAGTTTGGTTTTTCTGGATTCTCGGCGTCGACGTGTTCGCTCGAGGTCGCTTTGGCCCGGCTGTTTCCGACGCGGATCGATCGGCGATTCGCGCGTCCAACGAAAGATCGAAAGGATCGATCGTCGCGATGATCGAAAGACGGAAGAACGATTCGAAACGACGGATTAAAAAGCACCAGTAACCACGAGAGATCGAAACGGCTTCGCGCATCGCGCTTATTCGCGGAGACAGCACACGCGGTTCTCTCCTCCCCATTCGCCAGTTCTCTTGCTCTCTTTTATCCTATGCTTCCATGCTCCGCTTATTTCCTACCTTAAACGCTAGGTTGTATCGTTAGAGACGTTAGTGAAGCGTGAACCTTTAAATATCGCTAGTCTTGATACGGGTTACAAGTCGGTTCCCGTGGAATCGAACCAGAAAAATAAAAACAGAAAGAGGAAGAAGAAAAGAATAATGAAAAAGGGGTGAGCGGGCCCAGGGCCGTGCGTCTCGCGGCGAACGGAGACGAGGGGGCGCCCAGCCACCGGTTTTCCACTTGCCGCTGTTTGCAACCCGATCAGAAGTAGCCCATCATGGGATAAGACAGTTAGCTGTGTCTAAGATGACCTTAAATAAAATAAAAAGTGTACCTATTACAACGCGCCGATCGTCGGGGCTGTTCCCGATCGCCGCGATCGATCCGGAAAAACAACCGGGAAACGATCCACGGCGATCGGGGAACGGCTAACTATCTGACCGACGATCCTCGGACTCGGAATGGTCTCACCCCGAACCGAACACGGATCCTCCCTGTTCGTGGATCCGATCTATCTCGCGGTCCTCCGTTCTCCGAGAGACGACCACGAAAGACTCCTCCCCCGAAGAACGGCACCGCGATTTCGTCGTCCTCCAGAGAGAAACCGAGTCGGAAATATTGCACGCAAGATCCCCGCTATCATTCGTCCCCGTTATGCGATCTATAAGATCCGAGTATGCACGATAAATATTATGTATAAACGAGTGTGAAATGTATCAGACGTAAAATGCATAAAGTGTAAGAGCACTGTCCAGTAACAAAATATTCTGAGCGTGTCTGGATTACCTGTGTGTCTGTCCTGTATGTATGAGCGTGTCTGTGTGGGTTTTTGTTTGTGTGTGACACCGTACGCGAAATCGATCCTCGACGATTTCTGCCTCGTGTCTAAGCTAGCGCGTGCAAGACGCGCGCGCTTGTTCGCGCGTGTAGAGGTGTGTTTAAACTATTCCCCCGTCGCGAGACGTTGCACAAGAGGCACGCCTCGTGATACTCGTCACCCGCGACAACTAATGTCGCATGTCCGCGTGAAATTCTATTTAAAGTGTTCTATAATGAGTGGCGGTCTTGATATCGTTCGATGGAAAGGTCTCATCGACAGCCGTTGCCGCAATCGGCTCGCGAAGGCTCTCGCTTCGATCCCTTTCATCGGCCGAACGCAAGATCCTTTTCTTTTCTTTTTTCGGCGACGGTTTTATCGTTTCCGAGTACCGTCGCCAGTACCAATTTATATTCCTCGCTTTTTTACGTTTTCTTTGTTGTCGTTCGATCGATCGTCGCCAATTCAAGAATTTCCCTTTCCACGGACGACGGGTAGGCGTTCGCGACGAACCCGATAACGAGAACGACCTTTGAAAAGCGCCGAAGCGGTTCGCCTGAGCGAATCGACTTCGGAGATGAATTTGAGCTGAGCCCGGATTCGCTCAGGCGAACGCGCCAGTACCTCGGGTTCATCGCGATCGATCCCGAGATTTGATTTTTTTTCGCTTTTCTTTCGGAGGTACCGATCCTCCGAAACATATCCTCCTCACGAAATCGGACGAGACGGGGACGGTACTCAAGGCATCATCTTGCGAGGCGACAGCCACTTCTTCATGTAGTAGCAGAAGATCGTGGAGATGTAGATCAGCACCAGCAGGGCGCAGGTCACTCCCAGCACCAACACGGACGTCTTGGTCGGGCAGGGTTCCACTATCACCACTGTTTTATCTGGAAAACGCATCGTTTTTAGCCTCGGCGCACCATTTCTCCGTGGCTTCTACCTAAGAAGCGTTCCGATCACCTAGTCTTTTCTATTTCACAATATTCTCTTGCTGCAAGAACTGTAGCTAACTTTTATCTAGGAGACGTCTCGTCTATCTAGCCTATCGAATTGGAAAACAGTTTTCTGCTGCAGGAGCTGTAGTTAATTTTTATCTAGGAGACGACTCGTCTATCTAGCCTATCGAATTAGAAAACAGTTTTCTGCTGCAGGAGCTGTAGTTAATTTTTATCTAGGAGACGACTCGTCTATCTAGCCTATCGAATTGGAAAACAGTCTTTTGCTGCAGGAGCTGTAGCTAATCTTACAATTCAATCAAGATTTCATTGATTAATTCCTGCAAACTTTGGTTTAGGAAACGATACTCTATCTGGTCGATTGTATTAGAAAACGGTCTTCTGCTGCAGGAGCTGTAGCTAATCTTACAATTCAAGTAAGATTTCATT
>CM052085.1:1115047-1128994 GCA_028453745.1 Agapostemon virescens
AATATATGCTAAATATTAAATACAGCAATATATGCTAAATATTAAATATTGCAATATATGCTAAATATTAACACTTTATGGACCGGCGATTATTTCAGAATTTTTGTAAGGCCCATGATCCATGACTGAAAACTTTTTAATGAGTCCTTCAAGGCTGACAGCAATTTTTATTGCGGATCAGCAATGCATCCCCAATAATATTGTCTAATAATGTTGTTACAAATTCGAATGTAAAAATAGAATTTTAAAAGCCTGTTAATAGGCTTCCTGTCGATAAAGTGTTAAGAAACGTTCGAGGTCGCCGTTTTGCCGGTCAGAGCGTCGAACCGTACGGTTTTCATTGTAAATCCACAATACCAATAAAAAAGGCGACGTTCGAACAACGAAGACGCGGTTTCTACGATACGCACGCACCGTCTGTTTCTTCGAGGCAAGCACGAGCGACAAACGAGTTCTAATCACTCTTAGCCATCAAATAAATCGTATCGCAAGAGGTTCGGAAGCAACGGACCGATGCTCGGCATGTTCGCTCTCGACGAGCAGTTATTCCGAGGCAATCGAACAAACTACAACGATATTGCGCGGAGGAGCCGATCGCGATTAAAAAGCATCAGGGATTAAATTGCAGCGCAATCCGCGGCGGAATCGCACACTCCCATTACGAGTGTTTCGCTCGCACCAGAGCAGACGCAACTATGTTCGCTGCTGGCACTGCTGCGGGCCTTGTAATCAATCCACAGGCGCGCTTCCTGCCTCCTCGGAGAGCAAACAACCGGCCGACGTTGCATCCTCGACACGTTTTCCAACCCTTCTTCCTCGTCCGTCCCCGAGGAATGCCAAATTAAAGGGTATCCTGCGCCCGCGGAATTGAACGCCGCGTTTAATTAAAGATCATCTGCGGTCTGCTCCCTGAATCGCGCGACGACGCCGAGATTTATTGCGATTCCATTCGTTCGACTGCCAAGCCAACCCCCTTTCGACCGGCAAACGTCCCCGCGAACGTTCCAGCTTCTAAGGAAATCGGCCAGGAAAGTCATTAGACCGATGAATCTCAAAGATTTGTAGATTCAAACTGGCGATCGAATTCGGGAGAGGAAGTTGGAACGTGCTGAATTAGGTCTACGTATATTTATTCTTTTAACCCCTTGCCCTACAATAACGAGTCAGACTCGCGATGAAAATTTCGAGCAAAACCTTCTGAATATATATATCCTTAATTTTCTATAAATCGAAATAAAATTTTATCTCATTATTCCTCGTATGCAGTCATTGGAGAATAGCTACGTCCGCGATAACTACAAAATTTCCTTTTATTTTCGTCGTTCTTTGGAGGACGAAGAAGATCTAGTCACTATCACCACAAAATAAATCGTAGGGCAAGGGGTTAAAATGCAAATCTACGAACGAATTTGGAAGAAGACGTTCAACGCTTTTGTCTTTTCAGGATTTTAGCTTTTACGAATAAATCGGTGCTTGGCGAGAAACGTCGTTAAACTTACCGAAAGCGGTTTAAACGGTTTTATTTATGTCTACTTGGACATCCTTTCTTTATTTAGACTTTGTGCAATTTTTATCTAAAGTTTCTAACAACTTTACAATTTCCATACTCGCGTAGCAGTGGTAGTTTCGGTGTCGACTAATCGTAGAAGAAAAGACAACTGCCAAGAAGATCCAGCAGTCGATCGAACCAAAACTGGAAAGAGAAAATCTGTTACTGTTTATTTATTGCATAGCAAACGAATGGGACTCGGTTCAGCGAAATTACAAGGTTCGAGCACGTTTCAAGAGCGTTTAAAGCGCGGATTCCTGAACGGCGGAGGAAACTCGAACATCGGATAATGAATTTCAGGAATGAATAATGCGAGGGATCCTTCAGGATCGTCGAATCGCCTAATTGCTTCGTTAAACGAGTCGCGACGGGAGCCCTGCTCGCTTCGGATTCAGTAAAAACTGGTGAAAAAGTCTGATTCGCCGATGGTTGGCCGGTGATCGAGTGGCTCAAAGGGACACCGGTGCCATTATTGCGCCGGAGGATCTGCTCCCGACACGATTTTTACGGGGTGGACACGGTACGGACGTCCTCGTCGCTCGTTTTTCTGTGTCGCGAGCAGACGTGACGTACTTACGAAGTTCGGGCCCGTTAGAACGGTACACCGGCAGAACGTCCGCGAGATTAACACGCTTTCTTTCGCACGTGGCGATCCGGAATGAGACGTCACCTGCGACAACCGGTCGGTCGTTCGCCAAACAACGTCCCGCGATCGTTTACGCGAACGAACGTCGTAGCACGCGTCGCAAACGTTGCGTACCACCGCTCGCTGCTGTTTCACGTCCTCGCAAACAGACGCGTACGCGTCGCTTAATCCGTTCGGATCTTGAACCTTGTAATATCAGATATACAGCTAATCGTGAAACCTAATTTTATGGGTAACCTAATAAAATTGGGAATAAATATCATATGTCAATAAACTTAGGCTTGTTTCAAAGCTTGAAGCCTCTATTTTTAGAAGGTGACTTCATTTTTTATGTGACAATTTTTACCACGATGCAGCAGGCCGAAAACTAAGGGTCTGTTTCTGCAAAAAAGATTGTAAAAATTGAAAAGACTGTGGGAACATTAAAAATTTTTTTCGGGGAATCAATGTAACACAGATTTGAAGGATAAAGTGTCCTCTTTTTATGAATATTTTAGTTTTAATTGCACGAATGTTAAATTTACGAATATCTCTGTATTCAAGTTGCACGAATATTACTGTATTTAAATAGTGTCGCGAATATGGGTGTATTTAAATAGCAAATATTTAACGAATATTTTTGTACAGTGGTACGGCGAATATTGGCGAATATCTGAGCTGTGATTCACGCGATCGGTTGGCGTACTTCGATCGGACGAATCGTTCTCTATGATCGAAAACGAACGACGGCAAGCACCGCCGGATAAAGGCGGAGAAAAGAGAGGCGCTCGAGCGAGACTCCCGTTTTCGTCTTCTCCGAGTAACGGTAAAACAGTCGACGAAACGAGGTCGTTCGACGATTTTTTGGGTTACGTAACTGCCCTTAGGACTACTCGCGATCGATCGCGTTGAATTCCAACCGAAAACTTGCGTGCGAGCCTCTCAATTTTGTCGGACGAGACGGCTGGTACCGTTAACCGAGAAATTCGCCCACGATCGTGATCCTCGAAGAACTGTCCGAATTGCTTCTTTTTCACTGTGAGAGAGTCCCGACACATTGACCCAGCGACCGCAAAAATTACATGAGAACGTTCGCTTCGGTGGAAGCACGATTCCAAGATGGTCGCGACGACCGACGCAAGTTTTCAAGCGACATCGGCGTTGTTAATAATAATCGGGTACTTGAAAATGTAGTTCTAACTTCGCGCTATGATCTACGTAATATCAGAATTAAATAATTTAGTGGAATAATGATTCGATGCTTTACAAAATTACGAGAGAACATTTTATTCGGCGGAGGAACGATTCCAAGATGGCCACGTCGATAGCCACAAGTTTTGTGGGTTTCAAGGAAGCTACGTTCTTTCCATCGAATTTCTAAATGGCATCAGGGTTGTTAATAATAATCAGGTACTTGAAAATGTAGTTCTAACTTCGCACTATGTTCTACGCAATTTCAGAATTAAATAATTTACTGGAATAATAATTTCATGGTTTACAAAATTACGAGAGAACATTTTATTCGGCGGAGGAACGATTCCAAGATGGCCGCGTCGATAGCCGCAGGTTTTATGGATTTCATGGAAGCTACGTTCTTTCCATCGAATTTCTAAATGGCATCAGCGTTGTTAATAATAATCAGGTACTCGAAAATGTAGTTCTAACTTCGCACTATGTTCTACGCAATTTCAGAATCAAGTAGTTTACTGGTATAAAAAGGAGCCTTGTAAAATTACCGCGAGAACATTTTCCTCGATGGAGGAGCGCTTCCAAGATGGCCGCGTCGATAGCCACAAGCCGTGCAAGCTTCGCGAAAGCTTCGTTCGTTCTATTTAATTTACAAGAGAGGTGACCTAACTCGCTCCGAGCCGCAAAGCCATCGAGTTAATCGATCGGGGACCGGAAGCGCGTGTCTCTCGCCGTTCCAGGTAGTTCCGCGCGCTAATATTCAATTCAATTTGAATTTTTCCGAACGACTCTCGTCCCGGCTGCGGCAGTTCGCCATTAGTCGACGCATAATGACCAGTTCATAAGCGATCTCCGGGCTCTAAATAGAAAAGAAACCACCAGCGGCACTGGATCCCGGGCATTACGGCCACTTTTTGTAATTCGCCTATCGCGAGGCTAATAACCGAGCACGGATCCTCGCGTAATAAAGAGAAATAACAGGCGAAGGAACGACGACGCCGGCTCGAGCGCATAAAGATGTCCGTAATAAGTGCTCGGACAGGAAAACCTTCGCCAGTTCACACCGTAAACATCGGGGAATGTAATTAACGTGGATCGGACGACGGAATGGCCGTCTCGCGAGCCTCCGGCTATTTTTAACGCCGAACCTACCACCGCTTCCACATTGTTTATTCTACGGTTATTGAAACCGTTCTTACATTATTGGGGATCGATGAACAACCCTGTACACAATTTATTAATTCTTCGATGCGGCTCCAATTAATTCCAACTGCTTCTCTATATCTGCCTCGGGCGAGTCGCCGAGATCCTCTCGGACGTGCAGCAATGGCGTCGCTTCTACGTCGTTTCTGCGGGCGACGAGAATCTATCGCGGGCTCGCTCTTGTCCAGGTATTATATTTTCCGTAATACCTGTGCTAATCTATAATCTTTAAACTAAAGCAAAAAAAGAAATCGTTTTCGTGACGTGGAAAAATATGTGAAAGGCGAAAGACAGGTCTGAATAAATTAGATTTATATTACAAATATATCGTGTAGAATTAAAATATTCTAAGTCAGACAAAATGTCTTGGGATTGGAGTTAAAATAGTTTCGGATGCAAAAGATTAAAACGCGTCTGTGCAGCAGCCGATCTCTCGACAGTTTAACCCTTAGCGCTCCGAGCAATTTTAATTCCAAAATCGAAACGTTTCTTGAACCTGGAATTGCTCTATTGTGCTTGGTTCATTTCCTTTCGCGAATACTGAATTTATTACTATTATTCGTACGTGCAGCATTTCTATTTTTGTCGATTTTTAAAATGGAAACATAGCGATGTAATAGCTGTTTTAACACTTTGCACTCAAAGCAATTCCACTCCAAAATCGAAACCATATTTTAAATTATAATAGCTCCGTTATAAGTAGTTAATTTCCTTTCGTGCATATGAAATGAATTACTGTTACTCGCACTTAGAGAATTAAAATTTTTATCGATTTCTTAACTGTAGACTTAGCGATATAGCAGTTGTTTAAATAATAGTGTGACAATTTTTAGTGGCGATTTAGAGGCGCCATTCGAGTGAAAAGGGTTAAATAATAGTAAAGGAATTTTCAGTGTCGCTTCAGAGGCGCCATTGGAGCGCTAAGGGTTAAAAATGTTTCAAGGTTTAAACAAATGGATTCTTGTAATTTTCCAGAGGCGATATTCGCAGGTTGCGGCCGTCAGATTCGGCGTTGATGGACCTAACGCTTCCTGAAAACGAACCCAGCCGACAGGTGGGTGGCCGGGACACGGAGACCAGTACCAGCTGCGATTCTACGGAGCTCTAGCCTCCATTCTCGGATCCTGTAACCCTCGGGCTAGAGCAGGGAAGAATCGCGAGCGATGAACCGTCGACGGAAATTATTATAATAACGTGGGCCGAGGGACGGTTCGTTCCGCGTCCACCGAGCAATCAAAGACGTGACGGACCTTGACGCGAGATGCCGACCCCTTCCAGGCTACGGGAAGCTTGCGGGGGTGAGTTTCAAAAAAATCCATTCCCTCTTTTCCTTTCATTAAGCGTTTTAAATCTCGAATTAGATTCATCTCTGCCGCGCCGAGGCGAGCCACGACCTTTGCGCGTGCTGCACGCGCTCGCAACCGGTGCGCTTCGCATTTCTGCTTTACAATTGCTTTGCATTCTTTGTAAAATTGCAAAGAAATTTGCCGATGATATTTGTTACAATCGTATCAACGTTTCCGTTCACCGTTTGATTGTTTCCACTTTACATTTCTCGCAGTAATATTCGACCAATGTATTTGTTACCGTTGCATCGATGCGCCTGTCCATTACTGGCTGTTTCTACTTGCAAATTCCGCGAGTATTTGTGTCTGTTCATAGCTGACGGTTTCTACTAGCCAGCATCAATGATAATGTAATGGTTTCCCATTAACCTAATTACCCTTCACTGAATCGTTCAAATGAAATTCTAGTTATCCCATATTACTACAACGGTGCCTTCAGACTGCAACATCAACACGCGCTACGCGAAACAATGTATCGATGCCACGATCTTTCGCGTTGATCTTCGTCTAACGTTTTCAACTGCGTTATTTTCAGCTCACGTCGACTGGCTCTTTTCACTTGCTCTCTCGTCTCTCAAGCTTTTCTCCAAAGAACCGCCTTATCGATAAACAACGACCAGACTATCGTGTCAAGTCCTGAGGATGTTCTAGAGATGTCCCAAATGGATGTAGGAGGTTCATTTATAAAATGGACACGAAATTAAGGTCTTTATTGATGAATATTAGGATCTGGGAAGAAGTTAGCCTCCCAAAGACCTACGAAACTCAATGCCTAAGGACATCCACATGTCTCTGGTATCTTGCAACTCTGCAACTCTTTGCACTCTGAGCAATTTTAATTGCTAAACGTAGACAGTTTTCGACCTAGAATAATTCCTTCGACACTTACCGGTTTCTCGATTGCAAACATAAATAAATAATAGTTTGGCAATTTTCAACGTCGCCCGTAGGCGTGATTCGAGTGCGACAGGTCGATCGAGACACTTTTCCTCGGTCGCAGCGAACTCCTCCTGGTAATCGATTAGTTTCGCTCGCGTACGATCATCGAAATCTGTGTTCCACTGCAGGAAGTCGGTACCGTAAGATCGCTGATCGTCGAAGTCGAACCGTGAGTGGGAGGGAGAGGAGAAAAAAAAAGAAAGGGAAGTGAAATCGAGCGAATGGGAGAAGGAAAGAAGGAACGGAAACCGCAAGCGAGGGCCGAGGTACGATTCGATTCGACTGGAATCGTGCGAAACGGAATTTCGAACGGCGGCGATCGGATTTGTGGTCGCGCGTGACCGCGTCTCGCTCGATTAACCCGATTCCGACTGTTAATTAAATATCGAGGCATTGTCGCGACGCCATTTTTACGATCCCTTTAATCCGGTCCGATCGGTTCTTTCCTCCGGCTCTGCGGCGGAACGAATTTCCGCGTCGGGGAGAAGGACGCGTTAATGGAGTCGCATCGCTTCCGGTTGCCATTAACTTCTCGCCGCGTTTTAACGAGTCGGATTCGCGTCGAAGACACCGTGTAAAATGGGACAGACGCAAAGCAGGTTCTCCAGCAGTCCATTCTGGACTGCTGCTCTCTTTCTTGCTCCAACGTGCGCGTTTTCAGCAGCCGCGAAACCTGCGCAGACTGAAATTAACTGCACAGCAAGTTAAAAATCGAGAACTCGCGATCGCCGAGCATCGACACCGAAGCTAAAACGAAATTTCGCGCTCGTGAACCGCGTTAGGCCGTTGCGGGATATTAATGGGATATTTCGAGGGCACCCGGGGTGTCCGGCCACGAAAGGATAGCACGGTTTAGTGGCCGTGTTCCGCAGGCCCGATCGCAGCTAAATTATACGCTGTACAGGGTCGGCGAACAGGGCGTTTCTTTTTTACTCTCTCTTCTCTCTTCTCTCTCTCCCACTCTCTCTCTCTCTCTTTGAAAAAATAAAACCGATAAAAGTTCGGGAGGATGATAAACAGCTTCTAGACGATGGGTGGAGCCCGTCGTGAAAACGATAGAAAAAGAGAACGTCGCCGGACCCTCGCTGGGAAGAAAGAATCCGCCGCTTTTCGAGTCCATCCATCCTCCCTTCGATTCAAGACGATTCGTCGTATATCCCGTCGCCTTTTTTATTTCCTAGTGTCGCGCATAATTTTCCTAGTTAAAAATCTAGTTAGCTAGTTGAAAATCACTTCATTACAATCTAGAAGCGATTTTTAAATCGATCGATCTTTAAACGCGTTCGCCGTAGGATCGAGAACGTATCGTTTCGTTCCAGCAACGGTTAGGCTAAATGCCGGCAGCTTGTACACGGTACAAGAGGATCCTTGGCGCGTACGCAGAGAGGCGGAAGATGCTCTTCGGCGTCCTTATGCGTCTGCTCGCGGCCCCGAAGACGGAAGCGTCTTCTTAGGCGAGTGCCGCGAAATAACGCATGTTCGAGGAGCTGCATCTGCGCGCATCCGCGACGGGGAACAATAAAATCTCGGCTGGCCGATTCCCAGGAATCTCCGGGAGCCAATAACGGTTCGTCTACCTGTCGTTAAAATCGCGTTAAGCCCGACTAGGATTGCTCACCTTGTGCCACAGTTATCGCGAACACAGTTACAGGTGCCGAGTATATCGCGTAGAATCGGGATCGCTAATTTTCTCTTTCTCTATCCTTCTGTCTTTCCGTCTCGCTCGGCTACAAGTCCACGCGATTCATCTCGTCCCATCGCGTTAAGAGGAAAGCAAACCTAACGGGTCTCTTAGGCTCGTAAATCACGAAATATTCCCGTCGGTCGGAACACAATCGGGAGACCAAGCTCCCTGTCCCTAATTGATACAGTTACCAGCCAGTCCTGTTAATTAAGCCTCTTCATGGAATCGCGTGTACACCTGACACCACTGATTGCATCGTTACTCTTGAGGACGCGTCTCTTTCTCTTTCTCTCTTTCACTCTCTCGCTCTCTTCGTTTCCCGCAAGGAGAAGAAAATCGCGGAACGCGTTAAGCCGCGTTCCCACGTGGTGTCCATCGCAGCTGATAATCGCTTCATCCCGGTGCCAGTCGAGGATTATAAACGAGCTACTCCGAGATTACGCTTGTGCCCCCGTCTGGTTAGTTGGTTGGTGTCAAGGCCGCCATATTCGAGTCCTCATTAACAAATCGCGACGCTCGCGATAAATCTCGCTACCCGGCACGGTTGTTCTACCCTCGCGGAGCAGATAACAATCGTTTCGTGCCGCTGTTCCCGCTGCATTGTGCGATTCTTAACCCCTTGTACGACAAGCTGCTCGCTAAAGTCCAATGAAAATTTAAATGGCAGATTTCTTAGGCGGTTCCGAGCAACCTTTTCCTTTGACGATTTGCGATTCTCAGTTGCATCTCGTGCAATGCTTGCATCGATGCTACGCTCTAAGAGCTTGAGAACCGAATTAGTGATAATTCAGAGCGCTTGAGAAATTGTTAAGAATTGGATGCGTGGAGTTTTGGAACGCCTAAGAACCCAACGTGTACAATTTAAATACGTTTGTACTTTGAGAACGCTTACGAATCGAATGCCTGCAATTTTGGGGCGCCTGAGAATTGGACGAGTACCGTCTGAAAGGGATTGCACTTTGAGAACGCTTGCGAATCGGATGCCTGCGATTTAGGTGCTCCTAGAAATTGGATGCGTGGAGTTTTGGAACGCCTGAGAACCCAGCGTGTACAATTTAAATACGCCTGCATTTTGAGAACGCTTAAGAATCGAATGCCTGCAATTTTGGGGCACCCGATAATTGGGCGCGTACCGTTTAAAAAGGTTTGCACTTTGAGAACGCTTAAGAATCAAATGCTTGCAATTTTGGGGCGCCTGAGAATCGGACGCGTAACGTTTGAAAGGGTTTGCACTTTGAGAACGCTTGCGAATCGGATGCCTGCAATTTTGGGGCGCCCGATAATTGGACGCGTACCGTTTAAAAGTGTTTGCACTTTGAGAACGCTTAAGAATCGAATGCCTGCGATTTAGGCGCGCCTAGAAATTGGATACGCGGAGTTTCGGAGCGCCTGAGAACTAGGCGCGTGCAACGCGACGGTGCTTGTAATTTGAGAAACCTTAAGAATCGGATGCGCGCAATTCGAGAGCGTTCGAGGATCGCTTGCAAAGTTACAGATCCTCATCGAGCCTCGTTGATACAAGACACTACTCTTTCCTTACCGCTATTCCGATTGAAAATCGAACACGCCGCAGCGCATCGACCCAATGGTATTTCATCGACCGGCAATTTTTCTTGCAAATAATTGCAGACAGATCTCTTTCATCGCATCCGTTTGGTAATGCGTTAACGGGCTCCGACAACCATAAACCCTTTTATCTAACCGTAAATATTTGATACGCGGATTGTCGTGTGTCCAGAAGCGACACACTCGAGCGGACTCGCGATCCAAAACGACAATTAATAAAACCTGTACGTAGATAGCTGGTTTCCGTCCCGGAGCTAGTTTTCCCCCGCTGATTAATCGTCCGGCCGGTAGCGCTGGAAATTCTTCGATAGAACCGCACGCCCACTTGCAAACTACCTGGCAGCTGCGTGATTGCATATTTGCCGTCGTCGCAGGAAATTTATCCCGTTCGAGAGCGACGATCTCGCAAAGCTACGGTGCGCACACCTCGGAATCAATGATGCGTCGCCGTTTGAAGAGACGCGCACTCCAGGAACCGCATTTTACCGGTGAGATCGACGACCAGACGAACCATCTCGCCGCAGAGATGAAAACACGCGCTGGAAAACGCTCCGAGAAGCATTTCGGAAAATAAGAACGGCGCAACGTCGAGCGGGCTTCGAGACGAACAGTTAGCTTCCGCTTTTAAAACGCATTCTTCTAGGCCTCGTATGCCTCGTTTAACCTCTTGCCCTATTACGCGAAGCCAGCGAACACGATCGACGCGAACTTGTGCCAAATTGTTCAACGATTTTTGGTTCAGCCAATATTGGCTGATTCGAGGTCGCTGCGATCGACGTTGAAACGTTACAAGCGAAGCCACTGCAACCGTCTTCGTCGCTAAAACTGTTACAGAAGAGAAAGGACGATTTATGCGTTTTATACCGCTGCATTTCAGTCGATGCTTAAAATTGATTATGGTAGAATAATATTTGTATTCGTTGGAGATTGTTTTAGCTCGTTATAATACGGCAAGCGGTCGATGCAAGAAACAAGAAAACGGTAAAAATAAGTACCGACACGACAGCTGCCGATGCTAAGATAAAACGCTGGAATATAATTATCGATAGTAGTTTACAGTTGTTTGAATAGTTGCTTGAATTGACTCGGCACGTGTGCAATTTTCGAGCGCTTGGAAATTGGACGCGCGCCATTTTGGAAGGTTTCAGAATTAGGTGCGTACACCTCCAGACCGCGACAAACTTGAGAACGTTCGATAATTGAAGGTTTATAGAATTTATTAATTGAAGGTGAATAGAAAGAGCTTGCGAATTGAGCGCGTACAATTTCAGAGCGCTTGAGAATCGGACGTTTGCAATTTTAGAAAGCTTGAGAATTCGATGCCTGCAATTTCGAAGAGTCTGAGAATTTGGCGCGTACAATTTGAAAACGCTTGAGAATCTGAAGCCTGCAATTTTGGAGGGCTTGAGAATCGAATGACTGCAATTTTAGAAAGCTTGAAAATCGGATGCCTGCAATTTCGAAGAGTCTGAGAATTTGGCGCGTACAATTTGAAAACGCTTGAGAATCTGAAGCCTGCAATTTTGGAGGGCTTGAGACTCGAATGACTGCAATTTTAGAAAGCTTGAAAATCGGATGCCTGCAATTTCGAAGAGTCTGAGAATTTGGCGCGTACAATTTGAAAACGCTTGAGTATCTGAAGCCTGCAATTTTGGAGCCCTAGGAAAACGAGCGCGTACAATTTGAAAACGCTTGAGAATCTGAAGCCTGCAATTTTGGAGGGCTTGAGACTCGAATGACTGCAATTTTAGAAAGCTTGAAAATCGGATGCCTGCAATTTCGAAGAGTCTGAGAATTTGGCGCGTACAATTTGAAAACGTTTGAGAATCTAAAGCCTGCAATTTTGGAGCCCTAGGAAAACGAGCGCGTACAAATTGAAACTATTACTATTCTCTCCAAATAGTTGCTTAAATTGACTCTTGTTACCCTTAGGTGCAAAGCAAAATGGCCGCGAACGACCGTTCCAGAGACAATTTATTAAAATTCACTCCGATTCGCAAATCCTATGTCCTAAATCCTCTTACGTGAACCACGATGGCGGCGAATCACTGGTTTCGAGCGAGCATCGTAAGCCACGGCGCGGAAATAGGTTGAAATCGACCGGGTATCACGGTGCCCGACCAGACACGTGAACCAAAATGGCTGCGGCGTTTGAAATTCGCATGATCGCGATCCCACGGCCGCGTATCCATCCGGTGTGTACCGTTAATGGTCGTTCCACGCGTAATTCACCTCTCGGCGGCGCGGCATTCGCGAATATTTTCTATCTGCCGGTGGTGATCTCGCGGACGTCCAACGACCAGAAACGGAAGCACCGTTCGACGTCTTACCGATTAGCCGCGTCGTGACGGCACCGCTTGCGAAGCAATCGCGACGTCAGACAACGCCGATGCGCCGCCGTGGACCGGCGCCGGCGAAGCTGTAAACCGACGATCGTTATCACCGATCGGCAGAACAGGGTCATTAAGCGGAGTTATTTTATCGTTTGCGCCAATGCATCGATGGATATTCGTTTCTTTGCACCCTTTCCTTACCGTCGATGAAATCGTCAAAGCGATTTCTCGATCTGTCGATTTTCTCGCGATCTTTATGTCTGCGAACGCTGCCAGGTAGCTGGTTGTAGTCGAGTTTATTATTCAGCCCAATGCAACGATGAAAATTTGATTCGTTTCACTCTTGTCTTAGTGTAGATGGAATCGTTGAATCGATTTTCCCATTTGGCGATTTTCCGACGATTTTTACGTTTGCAAAGGCTGACAGGACAGTTGTTTGCGGTTCGCGAAACCAGGCAGGTTTCTCATCATCGATGCAATTTTACTGGAGGAGGAGCTGGTAACTGCATGCGTTACCGCGGATGTTATTTTATGCCAGTTTTTCTCTGTTGAAAATTGGCAGACACGGTTGGCTAGGAAGTCGAACGATTTTGACTGGCCGGAATGGGCCACTTCGACCTACTTGGCAATTAGCGCGGTCGTTAAGATAGCCTCGTGGGAAACGATGGAACTAACCGATACGATTACGAGTAACTGTACCCCGAGCAAATTAGCAGTAAATAACGAGCGAGCGTAGCGATAAGCTATACGAAAATTTGCAATAATGCGATGGAGTCGACGGTATAACGGAGTCGCCGATAAGCCGTAGGAGGTAATCCCGCGGATTCGAACGTCTCGGAGACGCTGATTAATTAACCCTCCGCTCGCTTATCGGCCGATAACGAGCAGTTTCCGCGAGGGAGCGCGAACATCTCGAGAAATCCGCTCGGAAACTGTTCGGTTAACGGGAAATCGGCGAGGAGGTGCCGGGCCCGTGGCTGGTTCGAGAAATAAAGGAGCGTTGTGGGCGTTGTTGTTGGCCATGGCCTCGGAACCACCGCGATAACTAAGGTCGTAGCGTTTTATGGAGTCCGGGCTCATAAGTGTAACGGTGTCCGGACGCGAGCCTCGCGATCCACGAAGCCGAAGAGGAACGGTTACCGTTGCGCGGTCCACAAACCTCTTCGACCAACATACTCCGTGCGTATCGCAAGCACTCCGACCCGTCGATGTCTCGACATTTCGCTAATCGCGAAAACAAGACCATTCGCGAGTCTATTTAGCCCTTTCGCTACTACTACTACGCTGGCAACCTTTGACAACGCATACGTGCGGTCATTAAAGCGTTAATGGCAAAATTTTACTTGCAGTTACTTCGGCAACTTTTAAAGGAAAGTCTCCTTCACAAATAAATCTCGATATTTCGCTAATCGCGAAAATAAGACCATTCGCGAGTCTATTTAGCCCTTTGGCTATTACTGCTACTACTACTACGCTGGCAACCTTTGACAACGCATACGTGCGGTCATTAAAGC
>CM052085.1:1133994-1145375 GCA_028453745.1 Agapostemon virescens
TAAGTTTCTGATAAATCTTTCTTGAGCAATCAATTAATAATTAGCTACATAATGTGAGCTTTTCTTCCAGCATTTGACTATTTTCTTTTGCAGCATGTTTTTAATAAATCCTTCTCAAACAATCAATTAACAATTAGCTAAATAATGTCAGCTCTTCTTCAAACATTTTACTATGTTCCATTGCAGTAAGTTTCTAATAAATCCCCAACGAGTTACTTTCCAGTAACCTAAACAATACGAACATTTCTTCCCTGATTTTACAACTTTCCTTCGCAGTATATGTCCGATAAATACATCTCGGAATTTATCGTTTCAAGGACCGCAGGATCGGGCGGCAGGGTCCGATTTTCTTTCGAGAGGACATAAATCCTCGATAGATCGATGGATCTCCAAGCGAGAACCGTTTCTGCCGAGGCATTCCTCGCAAGATCGAAAAGTTGCACGATCGAGGATCGAGAATAGGCGCGAAGCGGCTCGTCGCAGTCACGAGAGATAGGTTCTCGGTCACCTGGCAGCGTAACTCGCGACAACGAGATCGTAATACCGATTACGAGGCGGGTCTCGGGCAACGATCGACGAGTATACGTATATGTACCTCGGTCCGCGAGGTCTCGATCACGGCCGTTCGATCTCGATCGCGTATCTCGAGAACAGCTCGACCTGGATCCTCTCGCGCTCGCGTTCAGCGTCGATCGTCGTACCGTTAATCGATCAATTTGCAAGCGACCGCCGATCTTCGGATCGCATCTTCGACTGTTCGGGATCCAGGCCGATTCCGCGATTTCGCGGAACCCTTCCCCGTCGGATTCTCGATCGTTGCAAGGATACCGAACCCGGGTCGCCGCCTCTCGATCCGATCGATCGAGATCCAACGATTCGACGACCTCCGCACACGCGCGTTCATTAACACCGGTTCGACCGATCGCGATCCGACCTTTGCAACCTTTGCGGTTCACCGGGTTCTCCTCGAGCTAATTGAAAAGCGAGAATCGATCGCGATCGACGCGGATACGCTTCGTCATTTTCGAGCACGACCACCGATCGATCGCGACCGACGCCGTTAATGAGAATATTTATTCGACGATCTTTACAAGGGAGTTATTGAAATCGTGATTCGGTAGTTTAAAATAATTTTAAATAATCGAGCAAGAATTCTAGCATTTTATTATCTTCTGTTCCAGAATATTTCAAATAAATTCGCCTCGAACAAAGAATTAACAACGAGCTAAGCAATACGAGCTCTTCTTCTATCCTTCTGCTATATTCTACCGCAGTATATTCCGAATAAATAGATCTTGAATATTTCATGTAAATATAATCTACATAATACTAGGTCTTTTACAGCGATCGTTTTACCTAACCGGCGCAATTCACAGATCTCACGCGTAAAATTCCCACGAGGTTGCCTCTGCCGTTACGCTTTCCCCGCGGTTCGATTCCGTAACAGCAAAATTCAAATTTACCAAAGGAATTCTCTCTTCGAGGAACGCTCTCTTCGTCGCGAAGAGTAATTTCCTTTCGGCGTTGGCAGACGCGATACGCGCCGAGTTAACCAGAGCTCGCGCGTTCCGTTGTAATCGCGAGGAAACACCACTGATAAGTCGGAATCATTAAACCTCGTGTATGAGATTCGAGATCCGCCATGCGGTGCGGCCAGGAAGTAGCTTTAAAACGTGCTAAGTGTTCGATAATGAGCTCCTGTCGCCTCTGTTCCTCTCCCCTGTCCCCGGACCCCTTCGCCACCTGTTTCGAGCAGAGTATCCTCGAGTTCGTTCGCCCTGGGAACACACCTAACTCGCCTACACTCGAGTGCTTCGAGACGACGACGACAACCACCGGATATCGATTCTCGCGCGAGCCTAGACGCGTTGCGGTTGCTTTTTATCGGCGACGGATCGGTCAGAAACGAAAGTGTTCGGTCCTGAACAATATACATTATACGGTTTTTACTTGGATTCGATCTAGACACCCGGTATAACGCGAGGCGAGACGTTTCAACCGCCCTGAACCATCGAAAACCTCCCCCGCGAGACCAGGCGCCACGACAACCCTCTGCGACTATCTGCGACCGAAATCGAAACGCATAATCTTATAAATACCACAAATTTCTTCACTTCGAAACACATTCGATACTCTAACGTCGTACCTTTCCAAACTAGCAGACAAATAATCGTCGAAGCTCTAGTTTATCGTCAAAGACACCTCGTACCACGAAACGCTCGCTGTTCGACCAATGAAGCATAGTTATCGTTGGAAACGCCAGAACTTAAAACTTTAATACAATATTTAACTCTGAGGCACCACTGGTAGCTGCCACATAATTATTTAAAACAATTTCTACATCGCTATGCTAGTATCTAGGAAATTTGTAAAAATTTAATCATTGTAAGGACGGGTAATCTTACCAAATCCCGTATGCATAAAATAAGGTAAATCGTATAAAATGAAAATGACCTAGGTCTGAAAAAACGCCTTGGTTTTCGAGTGAACACTTTATCGACCGGCGATTATTTCAGAATTTTTGTAAGGCCCATGATCCATGACTGAAAACTTTTTAATGGGTCCTTCAAGGCTGACAGCAATTTTTATTGTGGATCAGCAATGCATCCCCAATAATATTGTCTAATAATGTTGTTACAAATTCGAATGTAAAAATAGAATTTTAAGCTTCATTTTGATACAGCGCTAATAGATACTCCGGTCGATAAAGCGTTAATAAAGCTTCGAGGGTTAACTTCATGAAAAATCCTCGTCGGTAAAGGGTTAGTCCGCAAGTTCTAGTCGCGTCTGGCATTGAAAAGGATCTTGCGTACGATCGCTTGGTAAAACAACCATGTTCGAAGGATGCGCACAGAGTAAACGATCATTTTGCCCCGGAAATCGTTTTCGAGATCGAACGTCGACCGGTCTCGATCGTAGTATTTTTCGAATCGGGCGTGTCGCGTTTGCCTGGTCGGTTTATTAATAAATAATTGAAAGAGAAGAATTCCGGTGCCGGTGAAAAGCAACGCGACCTTTCGTCCGGTCGTTCGACGACCAAAGGGTAATTGTTTTTCCCCCGAGTAATTGGTTTTCTCCTTGGCTTCTCTTCCTTTTCACTTTCCTGCCTCCTGCCTCCTCGCCGGTAATAGTGTACACACCGGTGTGTAGCATACCGAACACATGCTCGCTCGCGCACACGATCCTCCGCGCAAATTACGAGCTAGAAATTGAGCGTTACTGATTAAGGGCGGAAGAGATAATAGGCGGTGCGCGTTCGAGGATATCGTTAGCCATAATAAGACACCTTAAATGCCTTTGACGCGGGGCGAACTCATCTTCCGCGATCGCGTCGGCTCTCGGTTCACCAATCCCCTCCGAGCACAACGATTCTCTCTTTTAAACAACACTAAGAAAAACTCGGGAAAACGCCTATTCATTTCCGCCGAGCATCAAGTCCATTACAGCGGAGTCGCGATTAATGCCATCGTCCCGTAAACTTTGCAACTTTCTTCTGCAAACTTCTGCGCAACGATATTATTTCCGCGATAGCATTTTAATACATTTTAAATTTATCCCCGTGCTACACGATAAGTGCAACGTATCGAAATTTCACACGGTACTGTCGTTGCAGTCGCTGCAATATTATTCCCTTTATGGCAGGTGTATTCCTAAACTACAAGATAAGTGCAACGTATCGAAATTTCACACGGTACCGTCGTTGCAGTCGCGATTAATGCCATCGTCCCGCAAACTTTGCAACTTTCTTCTGCAAATTTCTACGCAACGATATTATTTCCGAGATAGCATTTTAATACATTTTAAATCATTTAAAACATTTTAAATTGTCACACATTTTAAATTTACCCCCGTGCTACACGATAAGTGCAACGTATCGAAATTTCACACGACACTATCGTTGCAGTCGCTGCAATATTATTCCCTTTATGGCAGGTGTATTCCTAAACTACAAGATAAGTGCAACATCTTGAAACATTATACGGCACGGTCGTTTCAACTGCTGTTACTGTAACTGCTGTAATATTATTTTCATGTATATCTATATTACGCGATAAGTACGACGATTCGGAGACGGTGGTGTTTAACGCGGCTTTATTTATTGGCTGCTCGAACGATTATAGCGTTCATTAGCTCGAGTAAAGTGTACTCGGGTCGATCGCCGACGGTGATCGAGTGGAGGATTTCGGAATCGTACAGAGGTTATAAGAGGGAGCGAGAAACGTAGATGCGGAACGTTCGAGAGAGGGAGAGAAGGATGGTGAGAGAGTACGATGACAATCTCCTCTGGCAAGTAACTGCGATCGCCTTTCGTTGATCGTGGTCGGTGCCGCACACGGCGAGCGCGTATGTAGACCGCATAACGGACATCGCATTCACCGAGTGACATCCGTGGAATCTCGTAATAAATGACTCGTCCACCGACGATAAACGATTCCTCATCCCCGAACAATGAACGCCGAACGTGGTCACCCGATTACCGTCCACAGGAAATTGCCGGTTGTCCGTAGAGCGGTCGTCGGTCGACCGATTTCACAGTGTCTCGACGCACTGTGAATTCTATCCGAAACGTCTCTTCGAACCTTCGCGAATACGTCAAGGTTTTGAATCGCGGACGCGAATAAAGCCGTCCTACAAAGAACAGAACGGTAACGTTCCTTTCGAACAAACGATTCTGTAACCTACGAACGGTGTAGAATTTCTGAACATCGTTGATTGTCCAGTTGTAAAAGCGCGGGCTGGCGAGTCGTTCGACCGAGTCCGCGTAGTTTCTTCTTTGCACTCGCAACCGAGCAAATAAGAATTAGATTGCGGAGTTTGAGGCGTTTACGACGGAAACGAGTCGACGCGTTTTAACACGGCGGATCGGTTAAACGGATCTCGGAACGGTAATAAATTTTCAATTTATTAAAGCCGTTAATGCTGAACCTAGCCGCCCATTAAAATCTGCTGGTTTATACCGTCTTAGAAAAACGAGATAATTTAATTCGTCCATGTGCGATTTTTGTTGTAATTTTATAACTGCGATAATCTTCGAATTGAAAATCTTTCAGGGAACCTTAACCCCTTGCCCTACCATTTTCATTGTGACAAAAGTAACTGCAACTTATTTGTCGTTAAAAATGTTACAGAAGATAATAGACAATTTATATCTGTCATGTTGCTACGTGTACTTTAATGCTTAACACTTTACCGACCGGAAGCCTATTAATAGACCTTTCAATAATTGTCCCGTAACAAAATCAGTCTTAAAAAACTGCTTCTACATTGTAATTTGTAACGAAATTATTAGGTAACGTTGTTTAGAAGGTAGGTAGGTAGCGTTGAGGGATCCATTAAAAAATTTTCAGTGATAGATTAAGAACTAAAAAGATTCTGAAATAATTGCCGGTCGGTAAAGTGTTAAATATTGATTAGGAGAAAATAAAATTGAATTTCGTCGAAAAAGAACGACAGAATATTTCGATTTGTTAGAATTTGTATAAAATCTGCATCACGAGCCTGACTCGTTATAATATGGCAAGGGGTTGAAGGGAAGAGGAAATTTAAAGGGACGAATTTTTAATGAAATTCTCCGGTTCGTTGCAAGCTAAGACAGTTTCTATTTCGCAGGATTTAATTGCGATCTAATGCGTTAAAGTTGTTGCTAGAAGTCCTCGTCGGCTTCTCGGCGAAGGGTTGGCTAGCTTGGAGTTCTTTCGGCTGTCGCGGCGAACGCGTTAGCGAGCTCACGGAACGAGAGAGGAACAGCGTTAGAAATGTTAATTAACGGAAAAGATTCCGGCGGATAAAATACCACGGAGTTCCCGGGAGCGAGCAGTCATCTAGGAGGGCAGAGCTAGCTCGTTGAAGATGGAAGAAACGTTCGCGGAGTGTTGGTCAGGGCCGTAGGCTCGCTCGGGGTCAACGGCCAGGCGGCGCCTGGAAGATCCTCGGACGAGAGATAGTGGGGCAGGTCGTGGCTGAGAGTCCGGGGAAGAAGAGAGAAACCAGAGAGGGGGGAGAGAGAACCAGGGAGAGACAGATAGGGTGGGAGAGAAAGAGAGGGAGGAGAGAGATCGGAGAACATGGGAGAACCGAGAGCCAACCGAGTCCGATGCCGGATTCGACGCGACAGCTGCGTTCCTGGCCCAGGACATCTCTAAGTGGGATACCAAGCGATTCGCTCTGATCCGATGTAGATCGATCGATCGATACGCTCTGAAATCGTTCGAGCAACGACGCGATCCCATTGGGAAATCGATTTTTCGTTTAACCCTATGCACTCGAAGTAATTCCATTCCAAAATCGAATGGTATATAGTTGATTTACTCTCGTGCATATGAAATTAATTTACTGTTACTCGCACTTAGAGCATTAACATTTTCATGGATTTCTTAACTGTAGACCTAGCGATGTGAAAATTGTTTAAATAATAGTGTGACAATTTTTAGTGGCGCCTTGGAAGCGCCATTCGAGTGCAAAGGGTCAATACTAAGCGCAAACCTAACTCAGACCTGGAGAAATGAACATATAGCAGTCAAGGTTGCATCTTGTAAATGCATCGGTAAAATTGGAGAACAGATTAAATCGTTTTAATTTTTAATTCGATACCAAGTGCAAGATGAAGCCCCAGACCTTGAGGAATGGACATCCAGCGATGAAGGTTGCGTCTCGAAGACGTAGAAATTGCAGAATAAATGATCCAGCAGGAATTAATTCTTCGATGAATCGCCGAATCATCGAATCGAACGCAAAGATTAAATTTAGCTCGACGTTCTTTTTTCCTACGATGAAAAATTCCTTGGCTCCCAAAGTCTTCTTTTCCCCATGAAAAACGGTGTTCCCAAGGCTTTTCAATTAGAATTTCGTTAGGTTCGTTCAACCTTGCTCCCCTATGGTCGATGCGAGCCGGCGATAAAGCCTAAAGCTCGGTCCGTTCGAAGAAAAGTATAGGAGAGAAACGATGACGATGACGATCGCGTTGGCTGATGATGATGAGGTTGATGATGATGGTGATGATGATGATGATGGTGGCGGCAATGAAGAAGAAGAGGGCTCTCGTCACGGAGCGGTGAGTTTCTAGCAAGCCCCGGAATAGTACCTTCGCTCCCTCGCCCTTGCGCCCTTCTTCTCTTTCGTTCGTATCGTTCCAGAACGAGGTCTCGCGAACGTTAACATCCTGCTCGATCCAGAACCCAATGAGAGACATAAACGATCCTCGGACAGCGGAACAACTCGCTTTTCAAGGCTGCTCGACAAGAATTATTCTCAATTTTAACAGCTGGAACACGAACGGCGCCATTATGGCAACCGTGGCGCGCCATCCTCCACTCGCGAATCAATTATTTTATCGTTCGAGTAACACGTCGGTGCACGGATTACTTTTTTCTGTCAGCGTGCCTCGTCGATCGACCATCTGGTCTTCCAAGGAAGACGTCGACGCAAAGGATTCTTAATTTCAATACTCGAAGCTCGAACGACGCCATATTGGCGACATTAGGAACTTACGCACCATCTTGGAATTGCAAACCAATTATTTTATCGTTCAAATATCAAATCGGTGTACCATTTTAGTTTTTCCTCTCAGTACAATTTGTCGATCGATCGTCTGGTCTTCCAAGGAAGACGTCGACGCAAAGGATTCCTAATTTCAATACTCGAAGCTCGAACGACGCCATATTGGCGACATTACGATCGCGCGTGCAACATTCTGGATTCGCAAACCAATTATTTTATCGTTCAAACAGCAAATCTGTGTACCGTTTTAGTTTTTCCTCTCAGTACAATTTGTCGATCGATCGTCTGGTCTTCACGGAAGACGTCAACGCAAAGGATTCATTATTTTAATACCTGAAGCTCCAATGACGCCATATTGGCGACGTCGGGACCACGCTACTTTCGCTATAGTTCGAATAAAACCAGTGCCGTTTCGCGAAACTTTTCCTCGAATTTCTGTTACAAATATTTTAGTCTCGTACAGGTCAAAGTTGACGGACACCGGACAGAACTTCGAAGATGGTCTGCACCCATAATGGATGCATCGTGGGGTTTTTTCGCGGGGAATTATGGTCTCGGGACGCTAACGATCGTCGAATCGATGGGAATCTGCTTTTTGCCGGGCCCTCAAATTGCGATGTATAAAATTCAGTGGTGCGCGGACACCGGCGGTCTCGTGTAACATTATACCTATCCGAGCGGTCATCTTTTACGTAGCCTAAGCGAGAAAAAGACGGGGAAAGGGAAAAGGAGAAAGAGAGAAAGATATTCGCGTTCACGGGTCTGTCCATCTTCCTTGTCTTTTTCCCCCTTTTTCCCCGGCTGTTCCCAGATTTAATCAGAGTCTTTTCACGCTGCGTAGGACGTGCGTGACACGTACACACGCTCGTGCACGCGCTCGCACACCGGTCGGGAACTAGACGCACGATTAAATATATACGAAGGCCCCGCGATGATTTAATGGCCTGCGTGGTTAATGGACGACTCCTAGCGTGGAGGCTTCTTTTTCCAGCGGACGCGTTTTCTCCCGGCACCGTGACAGCCGCAAAGTGCTGCCCGCTCGAATAATTTTCAGGAAAACGACGCCGCGCGCGATCGCTTATTAACGCGCGCTACTTTGCGCGCCAAGAGAACGCTTCTCCTCCTCGCCCTTCCTCTTTATCGGTTAACGCGATCGAAATAGCCCCGCGACAACCGAGGCTCGCCCGTGTAATCCGACGAAATTGCCCGGTGCTCGATGAAATTGCCGCTCGCGAAACAATGAGCGCCTCTCGCGTTTCGCTCAACGACGAATAATGGACGCGTTTTGTCAGCCTTTATGGAAACGACCGCGAACCGGTTGCTACCGAGCGTCTCCTCCTCGGCGAAACGCGCCTCTGCTTCTTGTAAATCGCGTACCGCCGTCCGCAGATTGCGCGCGTTTATAGATTTTTGTTAAATTATTAGCGGCGATCGGATATCGTTGCTCGCCGAACAATGAGTACGGCTCTCGTTCGCGTTCGACGATCGACGCCGCGATTTTGTCAGCCATTACGGAGAACGATCGCGAACCGGTTGCTCCGCGTAGTTTCAGCCAAGATTTAACTTGTTGTCAATCGCGAGGGTTCTTACCGCAAATTACACGCCTCTGAGATTTCTGTGCAATTAACAGCCAGTTCGAAATTGCCGATCGCGAACTTATCGGTCTTTACGGAATCGACGGCGATGTTGTTTCTCCCGCCTGTTTCACCGAAGCTTTCGAGCTTGTTGTCAATCTAGGGGGTTCTTACCGCAGATTGCAACCCTTCGACGTTTCTTGCGAAATTATCAGCCAGTTCGAAATTGCCAATCGCCAGGCAACGAACGCGAACTTATCGGTCTTTACGGAATCGACAGCGATGTTGCTTCTCCGGCCAGTTTCAGCAAAAATTTTAACACTCGTTGTCGATCTAGAGGGTTCTTGTCGCAGATTGCACCTCTTAGTCGTTTCTTGCGAAATTATCAGGCAGTTCGAAATTGCCAATCGCGAACTTATCGGTCTTTACGGAATCGACGGCGATGTTGCTTCTCCGGCCAGTTTTAGCAAAAATTTTAACACTCGTTGTCGATCTAGAAGGTTCTTGTCGCAGATTGCACCTCTTAGACGTTTCTTGCGAAATTATCAGCCAGTTCGAAATTGCTAACCGCCAGGCAACGAACGCGAATTTAAGCCGACTTTATGGAACCAATGGCGATCTTGTTTCTATTCGACGATCGCGGGGGTTCTTACCGCAGATTGCATCCCTTAGAGATTTTTTACAAAACTATCAGCCAGTTCAAAATTGCTGATAGCTAAACAACGAACGCGAACCTATCGTTCCCGATAGTCTTACCGAAGCCCCGTCTAGTAAATCAGAAATGCTGCAGACTGTGCGAAATTATAGATCTTTGCAAAACGATTAAGCAGTTCGCAATGGCCGCTCGTTAAACGACGCAATTTGTGACTTTTCCACCGACCTACTGTCCGAAAAATTTATTTCGTTATAAGATATTTTCTGATCGAAAGTGCACGCGTGGTTTTCAATGAAATCGACCATTTGCCATTTACCATTCGACGCGTTGTTTCATAGAGCTCCGGTTATCGAACGACGACGTAATCGCGAGAGAGCCTGGCCTCGAGACTGGCGTTCCGCTTCTCTGGCATTGAACTCACCGAGTTCTGTCCACGCGGCTTTCTGCGACGGCCACCTGTTCGCGAGATTAGGCTTTCGCTTTTCAGCGTTTCGTCTTTTTTTTCACGTGATCCTTTCGCCGTGCACGCTCCTATCGAAAAAGAGATCGATCTCTCGACTAATAAGTAGCCTCAGCAAATTAGGGGAAGGCCGTCCAGTCGCGAAGTTGGTCAGTGGATCGATCTTCGAGCAAAACACGAAAGTTCCTCTGACCAAGCGATTCTGTGATCGCGAACGCATAAGAAAACGTAAAAGTCGACGTACGAATTCGGTTCAGTAGTTTTTGCTCCATTAAATCGTTTCGGTCGGCACTAAAAGCGTTATAAATCGAGTATTAACCCTTGGCAACGGAAAATTGCTATAATATTATTTAACCCTTCGAAATTTTAGAAAATAAAATATCCTAAAACACTAGAACTACCGAACAATAAATCTTCGTAGAATTCTTACTGTAAGGTATACGTCATTAAAGAAATAAGACTTCTAGGAAAAGATTCGAAAGCGGACGTTCGATCAGCTGTGGTAGGTGCAGCGTTAATAAATTAGTGCTCCGAGGTCGAAGCGGAACAGGAAGGTTGCTCGGTCGGAGAATCGGTAAGGCTCGAGTCATCAATTATTTCTAGCCGCGATCTGACAGATCGACGGGGAAGCTCGCTAACGATAAGTGGCACAGGCTGCCGTTGGGTCGACGGACTCTCGAAACACGCGGTACCAGCATGAATATTCGGCGGGCGTCGCAGCCGAACATGAAATCGACTGTCCACTTCGAATACGAACGAACGTATATCGCGCCTCGAGCATTATTCGCGCTCTTCGCCAGTTAACAAACGAGAAAAGCAATATCAATTGTTTCTCTTATACTTCGTTACACCGGTGAACAATAATTGTTATCGTTTCGTTCCACATCTTCGACCGTTTCAGTGGCGAAAAATTATATTGAACATCTATACGATAACGCATCGACAGCCGAACAATTTTTCTTAAAAAGTCCGGCGAGATCAAAGCCATTTAAGACGCAATTTAAGCAAGACGTCTCGAATATATCCAAGAATTATAGGAGATATTTTCAAGACTTATTCAAGATGATCGCGTCTTCTTAAAGATGTTCCTAAATGGACTGTCGTTAGAACGTTCGAAATTCAGGACGTTAGGACGTCTGATGTATGATCAAGACGGCCAGAAGATATCCTGAAGACGTCTTTAAGATGTCCAAGA
>CM052085.1:1174696-1196124 GCA_028453745.1 Agapostemon virescens
GCTTCATGGAAAAGTATTAAAAATAAAATCGTAGTTGCTCAGAGGGAATACCGTGCTCGCACGGTAACCTGCCAGCAAAGGGTTCAACAGGCTTTGGAACAACAATCGCGTGGCGCAAGGGCTCCGCTAACGATCTTTGGGTTATTAGATGCTAATTACTCTGACCGTGGTGCGTAGCTATGGGAACGTTCTCTCCCCTCATTGTCGAGCCGGCTGATCCCAAGGTAAAACTATTGACTACACCTGGTACGTAGCCCGTTGCGTTCATAGTCAATCTAAGAGGATGATGGAGCACTCTCGATCGTTCCCATAGATCGCTACCGATCTTTAACAGAAGCGCCGAAGAAGTTCGAATTGATTTGCGCGCGGCTCGGCTGTAAATCGAATTTTCAACAGATCGTAACGGGTTTCGATTGTACCGTGAGGGACAGAGAGAGAGAGAGAGAAAGAGAGGGAGAGAGAACAACCATACTTTCCCGGTAGAACGAGAGAGGAAGAGAGACAGAAGAACAGAGAAAATTCTTGCAGAAATTTGCAAGTTTCGCACGGCGAGCATTCCTCGCCGCCGGTTAAATCGCTCGATTGTTCCGTAATCGCGGCGATCTGAATAAATCGGTCGCACGACCCCGCTCAAGGATGATCAACGAACGCCAACGAGCAGGATCAGACCTATCTTTAATGGAGAACCAATCCCGCGCGGTCATGCAGCCGCATCTTTTTACGCGCGTTCGTGTAAACGACCTTGAAGGCCTCGACAGCCACGGGAATCCGCGCGACCGGAAGCGACGTTCTTGCCGGATCCTCTGAACTCTGCTGCGCGCCGTGTCGAAGAAATTAGCATTTTTCTCGCGGTGAGTGCAGGAGATTTCGCGTGCGAAGATGGTACCAGGAATTCGAATCGTTGACGAACCATCGAACTCGTTCGCGATCTCTGGACAAGCGGATTCGAGTTTATCCACGTCGAAACCAAACTAGGATTTTCTTCCAGATGCAATTACAGAGTGGGTTTAAGTCATCGTTTCAATGGTTCTTCATTTGTTTGCAAATCATCGCGCAGATTCTCGCATGTTTGAGCCAACATCTCTCACACGTTTATAAAACGCATGCAATATTTTCAGTCTCGAATCTGGAAGAGCCAACGCGTCCGTTCCGTCGTCGCTGAATCAATGGCGTCGGATTCTAAACTCTCCCGCGGAAGAAATCTTGGATTCCGATTCCACAGTGTATCGGTTGGTCTATCAGGAAGACGTCGCATACTATCTGAAGACTAGAAACGTCGTTTCTGCCGCGGTTCGAATTATTGTAGAACTTTCTTCGAGATGCAATTACAGAGTGGGTTTAAGTCATCGTTTCAATGGTTCTTCATTTCTTCGTAAATCATCGCGCAGATTCTCGCATGTTTGAGCCAACGTCTCTCACACGTATAAACGACAGGGCGAGACTTTCTCGCTGGTACTTGATCCGCCTTCGATTCGTACGTATTATATGTTCGATTTCTGTTCTGTTCGTGATGTCTGTATTCGTCTGTTTGCGATTTCTTGTTCGTGTTGTCTCTGAGATCTAGTTCGCGTTTTCTGTGAGTTCTCTCTATGATCTGATGATTCTTGTCGCGTTCTGTCTGTCGTCACCTCGGTTTTGTCGTGATTGGTTGGGGGAATTTTTTGGTGGAGGAATGAAGGAGCGTGCTTGAGGAGGTATATCTGAAGGAGTGAGAAAGTGTCAGTGCTTGACGGAGTATATCTGAAGGAATAGGAAATGGTGTCAATGAGGGATTGACGCGGTTTATTGCAGGGTTTGTATGCGCATTTTCACGTGCGTTGCACGTGGGGTCCGTTCGTCGGAGTCAAAATTGTCCGCGTTCGCGCGGTCGTAATTCGCGCCTTCTACCTGCCGTTTTATTGTAGGATTTACAAATTTCTGAATGCAGAGTTTGGCACGGACAACCTTCGGTGTTGCTGTCGCAACACTATTTGAAGACTAGAAACGTCGTTTCTGCCGCAGTTCGAATTATTTGGTCGTTCTTGAATCAATCGCGTTAGATTTTAAAATTTCCGCCGAGAAAGAAATCTTGGATTCTGCTCCCACAGTGTTGGTACTAAATAGAGTAGACCAAGTACCATAGTACGTCTGAAAACGGATGCTGCTTCGATTGTTTCGCGTGGGTCGGAAGTGCGTAGCGGTATCGCGCCGGTTCACCTGATTTCTGGGTCAGATGTTTTCGGCAGCCCGCGCCGTATAGGTTCGTACTTAGATTGTTCCGGGCGACGGTTTGCCCGGCGCTAAATTATCTGTTTCCTCGCGATTCCGGCACATTAACCACGCGGCGAACGCACGAACCGTGGAACCTCGCCTCGCAGGACGAACAGCGAAATCCGTCGAACGATAGCGAGCCGAGGAAACCACGACGAGTACGAGGGGAATCTCGATCGGTGGATCTTATTAGCGAGTACCGTTCCTCGTGTACTCGTCCACGGGAAATCGGTTCTCGAATCGCGGCGGGATCGATCGAGCAGGATCGCTCGCCGATCGTTTACATCTGCGGTCATCAAACCGGCAGGAATTTCGCGCACGAAGGAGAAGCTCGAAATAGACGATCGATCGCGGCGTATCTCTTCTATTTCTTGGCGCTTCCGTTCACTTTGCTTCTACCGATCGGCCGTCTACTTTATTTCACCGGTCGTTTATACGCACGATCGCGCTGCGATTAAGAAAACCAGCCATTAAATCAGAAGTTCAAGAGACACGCAATTTTCATTCGGATTCCGATCGATGAATCGTATTTGCCATATTTTTCCCGGAGACTGGAACGCGTTTACGATTTATGCGGGTAGAAATCGAAAAGACGCAACGCGAAACCGCGAAGCTATTCCGACGGGTTAAACGTTGAGAGAAAGTGCCGATGCGGAAAACGCGGTCCTTTTGCGAGAAGATACGCGTCCGCTTCGAAACGCCCTCGCGCGAAATCCCTGAAAGCGAAATAGCTTTTGGCCATCCAAAATAGAAGTCGTCGAGCATCCACATTCCGTAGAGAACGAAGCCTTTAATCGAAAAAGGAGAACCTTTAATAGAAAATTTTTAATACAACACTTTTAATACAAAACAGTGTCTTCTATTCGACGCCATCTTGGATAGTCCTGTCTTGCCGAAGATTGGCGCATCGATCTCGATCGGTTCTCTAAAAGGAAAAATAAAAGCGAGGAAACTCTCCATACCTCGAGGTTCGGCATCCACGATCAATTGCATTTACTGCATCTGCAAAATTTGCGGCACCAACGAGGTTTCAGTTCGCTTTCGAGGAAGAATTAACGAACTTACCAGCAGCGTCGAAGCACCGAATTTCGGATGCTCGCGCTTTTCTCGATTCTTGACAGAAAATCGTCCCGCAACGTTGTTCGTTTTCTGCGACTATGCGAGTCTGTCGCAGCAATGCGGTAATTAAATTGCTGCGATTTGTCCGCGAACGATGCCGGGAGGGGAAGGATCGTTGGACGCGTCGCCGGTTGCGTGAGTCGACGAAGTTTGAGGAACAAGTTCGAGAAGGTTCGCGCCGTCCCGAGAGGCTGTTCACGGACAGAACAGTTGCCTGACTGGAATAGGATCGGTTCTCCATTAAATGGAAGCGGCCGACCTCTGGTAATCGCGGATCGCGATTGCTATGCTGCAGGGACCCGCGATTTGCAGGCCACTTATTCGGATCGTTAGCGCAGCTGGCTTCGAGCTGTGCCAGGCTGTTTTCAGACGTTCCCGCTACCGCTGGCAAAGCGAATCCGCTTCGGAGCGGCGCGTGTTCTTCGCCGAGATGACAAGTTGCCCGGGGAGAGAAAGACGGAGAGTGGGAAGAGAAATAGACAAAGAGAAATAGGGAAGAATGCGAGAGTCCTCTCGCCGTCTAATAGCCGCATCAATGAACGCGAAATACCTCGCCGCATTGTTCCCTAGAACCCCTTCGGAAGATGCTGCCGCGAATAAATCATTGTAGAACGTGCCAGCAAACGAAACCGGACACCGAAGCTGTCTCCATTTTACTCTCGCTCTCTCTTTCTCTCTTTCTCGAGATCGGATCCAGAACATTGTGATTTTAAGTTCAGAGAAGATCGAGTTGCCGACAGCGAACATAGCACGCTCGACGTCTCCGAGGATCGAGCTGAATCTTCGGAAAAATTGCTCGTCGTCATTCGACACCTCCCAGACCAGATTTTCTGGGATATTCGAGCTCCGATCGATGTTCGTGCCGCGGGAAGCGCCGCGGAACATCTCGGCAACCTCGAAGGCGAAGGAAAAATATTGAAGTTACACAGGGAGTACTGCGAGACTCGCGGAAAGTCGAAACAGAGGACTCCCTAAGCAGTTTTCGTTTTAATCGGCAAGGCATTTTCCAGCTGGAATTCTGCGTGGTTTATTTCCTTTTGCGCGCACGCAGTTTGTTATTACGACGCTGAAATTTTCAGATAGGTTTCTTAAATGCAAATAGAACCATGTAAAAGTTGATTTAAATAATAGTATGGTAATTTTTAGTGGCGCCTCGGAGACGCCATTCGTGCGCGGACGGTCGGAGAGAAAAGTGCGGCGATGGATCCCGGGGAGCGTAGCGACAGCGTCGCGCCGTGGTTGAGTCGCGAATCAGAAGTCGAGAGGAAACTTGATCGATTTAGAACAAGTTGCTGTTCCAAAAAATTGTTCCTGAAAATTATTTACAACTTGCTTTGGATCCTTCTACAAAATAAGATGAATTATAAAATAATAATTGCTAGATAATACATTGCCGTAGCGGTATCGAACGTTTAAGATACGATTTGTAATTGAACTTTGGGTCCCAGTAGGAAACGATAGACGACGCGTTTCGTGTAGGAATTCGAAGAGTTAGTGGTAAATGATTTTTACAGAACCGTGAGTACGCTCGGGGTGGTCCACGACGTCCGAGCAGTTTGTAACAGTTTAACTGATCGAGCTCTGGCTACCGTTCGAGGATCGATCGCGATCGAGGTTCTCGGACGTATCGGGACACCGTTATCGGCCCGGCTACCGTAAGCGATCGATCGATCGAGGTCGGCGAAATCGGACATCCGATATCGATATCGAGATTCCAATCGGTGCGCCGCTGTACGCTCGATCGAGCTCGTTCCGATTCGATGGCCTCGTCGAGTTGCGTGACCTTGAAGCCCACATCGACGTCCCACGGATATTATTATTGTTATCGTTGATTTGCTATACCGACAAAACCTATTAGGTGCTTCTTTCTCGTCGATCCAATCGCAGAACCGTTTTAAGCTTCAACATACTCTGACCTGCTTTTGCAAAGTTTAAATCGTACAAATAATTGTAGCCTCTTTGGAAAATGTTTCCGAGCATCGTTCGTGAAATTTACAACCCTTTTCTTGGTAAAACGAATCCAAAAGTTTCATTTTTATCAAACCTTGCGCACCGTTCAGGAATTATTGAATTCGTGCACTGAATTTGTGACGTCAAATCCAAACGCGCAGGCTGTTTATACTTAGTTAATTTGCAACGAGTTCCGTCGAGGTAAATTATCCCAGAGAAACAGGACACGTTCTCTTCCTTCCTTTTATTCTTCTCTTCTTCTCTGTCTATCTCTTTCATTTGTATAACACTGTTCAAAAAGGAGGGAGAGACAAGGCACATTTTCTTCCTTCCACTATTCTTCTCTTCTTTTCTGTCTCTCCCTTCCATTCGTATAACACTATCCAAGAAGGAGGGAGAGAGACTGCACATGTTTTCTTCCTTTCTCTATTCTTCTCATCCTCTGTGCCCGTTCCTCTCCTTCGCATAACACCGTCCAAGAGAGATTCAGAAAGACAGCACACGTTTTCTTCCTTTCTCTATTCTTCTTTTCCTCTGTGCCCGTTCCTCTCCTTCGCATAACACCGTTCAAAAGAGAGGCAGAAAGACAGCACACGTTTTCTTCTTTTCTCTATTCTTCTTTTCCTCTCTGTCTGTCCCTCTCCTGCACACAACACCGTTCAAGAGAGAGGCAGAGATACAGCAGACGTTGTCTTCCTTCTTCGATTCTTCTCGTCCTCTGTGCCCGTTCCTCTCCTTCGCATAACACCGTCCAAAAGAGAGGCAGAAAGACAGCACACGTTTTCTTCTTTTCTCTATTCTTCTTTTCCTCTCTGTCTGTCCCTCTCCTGCACACAACACCGTTCAAAAGAGAGGCAGAGAGACAGCACACGTTGTCTTCCTTCATCGATTCTTCTCGTCCTCTCTGTCCGTTCCTCCCCTTCGCATAACACCGTCCAAGAGCATATGAAAGGGAGCATGCAGAAAGCATAGATTCGTTGAATAATTGCACGCTGCTGAGCAAATTGAGTCGTCCGCGACGCTTCGAGCATTAATCCTCGATTATTATCAATGTTTCGAGCACGGAATCGATGACGTCAAGTGTAGACGCGCAGACCGTTTATATTTATTCAATTTATAACGTGTTTCGCCGAAGAATGTTGTAATTGAAAGCATAAGTCTGGTTAATTGCGTCACGTCAGCCGGAGCAGCGTAGAAGCATTAAAATATTTCTGTCCGATCGTGGCTGGCCTTATCTACTGCGGCGCGTACCATAAATCTATCTGCTCTGTTTCCAATTTTCCGCCATGTCTCTGCCGCGATTTTTCATGTAAAACCACTATTCTTCCGGTTGTAGGTAACAGTAATACTGTCACACTCCATATAACTTGACAAAATGGACGACACCGGTTAGAGAAATAAATTAATAAACTACGGTCGACAAGCTTCGCATTAGATCGCCGTACTCCTTTTGCATATCAATCGACGCGTTCGCTATCGGGTCGGTCCTACTTAGCTGACACGATTCTTCGACCCGCTCGAATCACCTAATTTCGATCACGGTTTCCTCACGATATTTCCCTCCGTTTCCTCGTTCGTTCGAGTTCGTAAAACAATGTCGGAAACTTCGCTGCGCGAAATATCGCGCGATTAGAATTCCATGGATTCCAGCATCCGCCTAATCTTTTTGTATGAGCAGAAAATTTATGTTTGCCGCACGCCTGCGTCGACCTCGATGCCTGAACATCGATAACAGAGAACGGAATTTTATTCGAGCGCGAAAGAAAAGGAGTAAACGCAAACGATTTTGTTGATCGTTAAGGTAAGAGTAACTCGGCGATATCATTACCGACGAAATCGTGCTAAGATGAACGGAGCGAAGCTGCTCGGAACGAGGCTCGCTTCTCCGCTTAACAAGCTGGAAAAACTGCTAAACGGATGCGCGTTAAGAAAAAAGCCAAACTGCATTCCCCTGTAACTAATCACCCGACGATAAAACTCGCGATCGCTCTGCGGACTAGTTCATTGAAAATTCGTAACAGCCGACGATAAGTTTCGTTTCCCCTCCGCTGAAAAGTTATCGAACAAACCGTAAAACTTTCACGATCTCCGGCTGTTTATTCTCCAGTCGCGTTCACGACAGTTTGCACTGGTCTCCTCCTTTATTTTCCCGGTTCGACAATAACGATAACGACGATAACGACGATAACGATGACGGTTTTCGTGGAGCGCCTGCGAGCAAAGTGACAAAGAATTCTTCTGGTCGTTGTTCCGGCAAATGTAGACGTCTTACCGTTGCGCGCAACGTGCTATTAAGCCTAACCTGGCTTATGTGCGCGCGGAAAATACGCCAGCGTTCCCTCGATTTATTCTTGTTTCGTTAATAGACCATAATAAAGCGGAGATCCGTTCTTGTCCTTGTTCAGAATCCGCAAGGATGTGCTCGATGGTGTCGAGCTAACTGTATATATCGACGCCGTTCCACATTGCGACGTCCCACAGCGGCGAAACAGCCAGCACGCGTTCTCCTTCTCCTTCTCTCTCTTTCTTTCGCATAACAACGGCTGAGAACCGGAGGAAGGGAGACGGCACACCTATTCTTCCTCTATTCTCTCTAAGTCTACTTTTTCCATTCCCTACCCTTCGTTCGCATAACAATGTCGATTGAGAAACACAATTCTTGCTTTCTCCATTCTTTTCCTCTGTAGCCCTCCCTTGTAACAATATCCAAGAGGAAGGGTCCAAGAGAGTCAGGACACGTTCTCTTCCTTCCTTTATTCTTCTCTTCTTCTCTGTCTATCTCTCTTTCATTCTTATAACACTGTCCAAGAAGGAGGGAGAGACAAGGCACATTTTCTTCCTTCCACTATTCTTCTCTTCTTCTCTGTCTCTCCCTTCCAGTCGTATAACACTGTCCAAGAGGGAGAGAGAGAGAGTGAGCACAACGTTTTCTTCCTTCCTCAATTCTTCTTCTCCTCTGTGGCCCTCCCTTGTAACACTGTGCAAGAGAGGGGATTCAAGAGAGGCAGGACACGTTCTCTTCCTTCCTCTTATTCTTCTCTTCTTTTCTGTTTCTCTCTTTCATTCGTATAACACTGTCCAAGAAGGAGGGAGAAGAGACAAGGCACATTTTCTTCCTTCCACTATTCTTCTCTTCTTCTCTGTCTCTCCCTTCCATTCGTATAACACTGTCCAAGAGGGAGAGAGAGAGTCAGCACAACGTTTTCTTCTTTCCTCCATTCTTCTTTTCCTCTGTAGCCCTCCCTTGTAACAATATCCAAGAGGAAGGGTCCAAGAGAGGCAGGACACGTTCTCTTCCTTCCTTTATTCTTCTCTTCTTCTCTGACTATCTCTCTTTCATTCTTATAACACTGTCCAAGAAGGAAGCAGAGACAAGGCGCATTTTCTTCCTTCCACTATTTTTCTCTTCTTCTCTGTTTCTCCTTCCATTCGTATAACACTGTCCAAGAGGGAGGGAGAGAGTCAGCACACGTTGTCTTCCTTCTTCTTATTCTTCTCTTTTTCTCTGCCTCTCCCTTCCATTCATGTAACGCTGTACAAGCAGGAGGGAGAGATAGGACACGTTTTCTTCCTTCCACTGTTCTTCTCTTCTTCTCTGTCTGTTCCTCTTCTGCACATAACGCCGTCCAAGAGAGAGGCAGAAGACAGCACACGTTGTCTTCCTTCTTCGATTCTTCTCGTCCTCTCTGTCCGTTCTTCCTCTTCATATAACACCGTCCAAGAGAGAGGCAGAGAGACAGCACACATTGTCTTCCTTCTTCGATTCTTCTCGTCCTCTGTGTCCGTTCCTCCCCTTCGCATAACACCGTTCAAGAGAGAGGCAGAGAGACAGTACACGTTGTCTTCCTTCTTCGATTCTTCTCGTCCTCTCTGTCCGTTCTTCCTCTTCATATAACACCGTCCAAGAGAGAGGCAGAAGACAGCACAAGTTCTGTTTCTTTTTCTCTGTTCTTTTCCTTATCTCGGACTCCCTTTCTCTCGTGGCTCGGGTCTCGTAGAGATGGCTCCGCAGGATAGGTGTTTGCTGATCGTTTTGTCGAGGAGTAGCGACCGGGGCCGCGATTAGGCTCTACGCCGGCTGCAATTGGTACCACCTACCAGGCCGAGAGATATTGCCGTGCTCGTGGAACACGGACCCATTCCACGGACACGTTTTTTGCGGGACCGATAAAGGGTTGCGTCGACTACGCTCTGCGATCCAGCTTCCGACGAGAACGCAGGACGAGAGCCGGGTGAAACGAGACCCGAAGTTCAGCTAGAAGGAGGATCTTCCTCTCGAGGAACTTCATTTCTCCGATAGTCGAGTATAGTTCACGGTTTCGAGGCTGCGATAATTCGCGTCCTATAATCTGCAATTTGCACTCTTCCGTTGCGTCTGGTTGCAAGATGTTGAAATGCCCTGCCGAAATTAAATTTACGGGAAATCGTGTACGTTGCGCAGCGTATCTACGCGTAGTTACGACGTAGCAACGTGCCAGTTCGATTTCAGACGAACGATACCCGACGAATTCAGCCTGCCAGCATCGCAAACTTTTATTGCGGCAGATTTTTAAAGAGCAGCAAAGTGCAGCGTATTAAACTGGCAATGATCGCGCGTAATTGATTAAACACCATTTCAGTCGGGATAACTTTCTATCCAAGCTGCGATGGAAGAGAAGAGTTCCTCGCGAGCGAACGATGGGAATTAACTTTTTACGCGATCAAGTTTTACGGTGCCAATTTAGCGGAGTTCCTGCAAGCCGTACATAAACTGGACGGTTCGCCTCGCGAAGCAAGTATGGCTTCTCCTAAGCGAACGATCGGAATTCGGTTTTTACGCGGTCCATTTTTACGGCGTTGTAAATCGAACGTAATAGATTTTCAATGATTCGCCTAATCGATTAGCGACGAGGCTGCCGGGGGCTGCAAACGGTGCTCGTCGCCTTCGAAAAATGACAAGGCCCAATCGATTCACACTCGCGACTCTTACAATGGTCGTTGCCTGGAAGTTCCGGAGTATTCATAGTATCGTCGCGAACGATTTTCCAAACCGACGGAAATTCGCAATTGTTTTTGCGGAGAAGGATCGGTAGCTGCGAGCGGACGTTAAAGTGGCAAATCGGAGAGCAATTGCGCGTATCCTCTCGCCGATGGGACTCGATCGGCTAACAGTAAAAGAAGCGGAAGAAACCGAGCCGATATCACGCGACTCTCGGGACACGAGGCCGCCGGCTGCTGCGAGGGAAACGAGATCGCAGAAGAAGCTGCCGAAGAACCGACATTAACGTTGCTCCTGCGACGGCAGGCTCGGCTAAAAATCGTTAAAAATCGCGGGATCGCACGGTGGCTCTTATATCGGGACTCGATCCTTCCCCTACGGCGTACTGGTTCCCTTCCGCGCTCTCCTTCGACGAGAAAATGGTAAAATTCAATTTTTCAAGTCGAACAGCTCGTTGCGCGTGTCTGATTTTCCGCGGTAACAATAAACGAACACAATCTTTTACAATGGACGCTCGTCGACAGATGGCCGAGCGGTCGAACGCACCTTTCTCGCTGGTAGTCGAGCCTTCGATGCGCCGAGTAGCTTAAATATTATATAACATAATAAATCCTCCTTAAACAACAAAAATCGCGTATTCATGTAAGGAAAGCATCCTTAGTTATATTGAATTTACCGTGTAAATAGGTCGATAAGTTAGATCTCCAATTGTTCCATCTCCAAAAGATAAGTTAATGAATAGACATGTGGCGTCAGTGCGACAACGTAAGCCAAAGTGTAAAGACATAGAGACTACGAAAGAATTATAACGAATTACATATAAGAAAAGTAATCAAGAAACAACGGTGTGAATAATAGCATTGAATGTTGTCTCTTTGTTATTACAGAGAAACAATTCAACTGATTATCCACCAATAACCGGCATACTAAATAAAACATTATATTCATTTCGCATAAAGAAAAAGGGAAGAAACTTATGGGACACCCTGATACATACGAATCGAAGGCGGATCAAGTACCAACGAGAAAGTCTCGCTCTGTCGTCCTTCTGTGAGGGCAGGAGGTAGACTCGCCAAGGAAACGTTGTTGGGATTCGCCTCCGGAACCTTCGATTTACGTTTCTTCGAGATTCACAGGATACAGGTATCTCGTAGTCGACTCGGGCGGCCGGGTTCCTCGCGAATGATTCATCGAACGATGCTCGGGACGCGAGAGGAAATTAGGTGCGCTGTGCTGGACGGTGGAGAAGAGTCGAGAGGAGCCTGGAACCGCTACCTTTCGCGGCGGCGGCGGCGGCAGATGCCGCGGAATCATGCGCGCGCTCGCAGCGTGTAAACAATCCGCGTTTAGAGGTATCGCGCATCAATCTTGATCCTCGTCCGGCGATTGCCGAGCCGCGCCGCGCTGTGTCCGCCGTTGTTAACAATAAATCCAGTGTTTATACGGCCCCTCGTGTAACAAGTTTCCGCCGGACTATGCGAACGCCGCGCTCCTCCTCGCTCGCCTCGGCCAGCCTCCGTCGCGGCCATATGTTGCCTGTCATCTTGCCTTAATAATCGCGCTTCCGCGACCGCGGAATACTCTTTGCGCGAGGTGGTCCGACCGGGTCCGCGGATCTAGCCGAGTAATTAGCCGTTCGGACGAGAAAAGTCTCGGAACATCGTTCGCACATTATCCTTCGGCGATTATGCCGTCAATTTTTCGAAACGCCGTGGCCCCTGGCCCGCGGACGTGGTAAGTCTCGCCGACGGAGCCTTCGACAACGACGACCCTTTCGACTTTCGATCGGTCGCCTACCCGCAGCTGCTCGTTCGGTAGTTTCGCTTGAGAACGTTGTACGCGAGATGACAGCTTAACGAGCTTCCATCGAGGTACAGCATAATTATTCAAGATGCTATGCAACATTTAGACGGCTGGTGCGCGACCACCATAGTGGTCGGGGACAATCTTGGTAATTTTCCGTAACATACGGATTGTGCGACGTCGCTTCGATACGGACACGGCTTAACAGTAAACCGGCGGTTTAACGCCAGATTTGAATAACCGGAGGATAACTGCGTTGCAAGGTCTAAGGGAACTTCTTCTTCCTCCCAGTTTTTCCAGACTCCGTATTCGTTCGGTCTGGGGAATCCTGCGTCCGTGGCATCGCGGAAGAGCCTCGGATTTCGACTCGCTTTCGTTGTACACGATAAGAGCAACGTTTCCGCTCCGCGGTTTCACGCGAGTTAAACGAAATATTTATCGGCGAGTACCAGTACCAGGTACGTCTCACTCTTCTCCAGGTAGCATCGCGCGAATACAGAGTCAGCGAACGGCGATCCTTAATCGCGGCACGAAGAGATAACAGTACGATTTCCAAGAAAGGTGGCGGGTGGCGGTCGCGCGAAGCGTGCAGTTCTCTCGGCCTGCGGTTCGTTAAAATCGCGTCACGCGACCGCGAGGTGCAGTTCCGCGAAAAAGTTTGCAGCCAGCGCATCGCTTTGAATTTCGAATTCGAATCGCGAAAGGAACGCGCTCGAAAGTGCGTTCGTCGTTTTCCCGTCCCGTTATCCTCGGGACTCCTTGTCTTTCGATTTCATAGACTCGTAGAACGACGGCCGACCGTTATTCCATTCTTACCACGACTTCGTACGAGTTTTGCAAAATCCGCGACCGGCCTTTTCCCAAGAACACGCTAATTGCCAGCTCGCGACACGTAGCCCTCGCAATTCGCGATCGCACGCGAGACCTTCCTTTTGCCAACGAGCGTCTTCGTCCCTCGTTAATGTCGAGTTTGGTCGAGCCGTCATTTTAGGATTTGGGAAAAACTCCCAGAAACTCATGTAAATACTTTTTGGAGGTGGGTTCACCCTTCGATTTTTGGTGCTGCTCCCTTTGAGATTTTTGAGGTTTAGCCAACGGCATCGTCAAGCTAAATGTTCACAGTTGACTTGAGAATTTTCTCAAAATGGTATCAGTATGGGTGCACAGTAGGTTTGCACAACAGTATGACTTAGAGATCTCGGGGGTTGTCGTCGGTTTGGACGTTGAGAGCTGCCCTTTTCCGAAATGGCATTTTCCGGGGATCACGAAGGACTGAATACCTTGCAGAATGTCTAGGGAATATATTTCTGCCTCAAAAGTAAAAATCGGAATCGAATTGCGATCGCAGAAGCACGCAGCGTCACGAAGCCTCGCGCCTAAGTACTCCCCGGCCGAGGTGGCAAGGCCGGTTTTCGGAGATGGGTTCACTCTTCGATTTTTCGTGAAGCTCCCTTTGAGATTTTTGAGGTTCGGCCAACGGCATTGTCAAGCTAAATGTTCACAGTTAACGTGAGAATTTTCTCAAAATGGTTTCAGTATGGATGCACAGTAGGTTTGCACAACAGTATGACTTAGAGATCTCGGGGGTTGTCGTCGGTTTGGACGTTGAGAGCTGCACTTTTCCGAAATGGCATTTTCCGGGGATCACGAAGGACTGAATACCTTGCAGAATGTCTAGGGAACATATTTCTGCCTCAAAAGTAAAAATCGCAATCGAATTGCGATCGCAGAAGCACGCAGCGTCACGAAGCCTCGCGCCTAAATACTCCCCGGCCGAGGTGGCAATGCCGGTTTTTAGAGGTGGGTTCACTCTTCGATTTTTCGTGAAGCTCCCTTTGAGATTTTTGAAGTTTGGCCAACGGCATTGTCAAGCTAAATGTTCACAGTTAACGTGAGAATTTTCTCAAAATGGTGTCAGTATGGGTGCACAGTAGGTTTGCACAACAGTATAACTTAGAAATCTCGGGGGTTGTCGTCGGTTTGGACGTTGAGAGCTGCCCTTTTCCGAAATGGCATTTTCCGGGGATCACGAAGGACTGAATACCTTGCAGAATATCTAGGAAATATATTTCTGCCTCAAAAATAACAATCGCTATCGAATTGCAAAAATGGCGAAGCAGTACGCCTAACAATCAGTGTTGACACGCAATGTATGCAAGACAAAGTGTAATATATTCGGATCAGAGACGAGTGACATAATACCAGCACTCGGGAAACTTCGTTGCGAGAAACGACAATCGTTTACGCTAATCCTTGCAATTATGGCCTCACCGGCAACGATACGAATCGGACAAAAATCGTGCACCGATCGTGAACGTTCAGCTTGAGAACGCGACAAGAATCATTCGGCTAGCTTTGCCAGGGCCCTAAAAAAAAAATCATCATGCGATGAAAACGGAAACGTGGAAGGGTTCGCTGCCGCAGCTAATAAGCAGGTTGGCAACGAACCTAATGAGCCCAGGAGAGGCTCGATTACGTTATTGAGCCGTTGATCTCGGAAGGGGGGGATTCGAGGGGCGCGAATCGCGCGGTTTACACGACGCCGGAATTAATTGGGCCACGTGAACCGAGAAAACGAACGATCCGAGGGCCCGCGATCCGAAACGGAACAATGGCGGCCGCTCGCTTTTGTGTGCAAATCGGCTGGCTCGCGCGCGCGCTCCGAACACGCCGCTTCTCCTCGAGGCTCCCGAGCAAAATGAGTCGGTGGATCTCGTTCGATATCGTTTTATTGGCGCATTGTTCGTTCTCCAGCTGGCGCTCGTTCGAGACCCATCGACGCGGCCCTCGGTCCCTCGACACCGGCGGTTGCAACGCGTCGCGGTTAACCTCGCCGGTAGCCTAACGCGCCGAGAATTCGCAAACACGTACGAAGCGGTCTCGCGCGGCATAGTTCCTCGGGATCCTACAAATTCGCAGCGAAGCGACAAACTGGTCGACGCTGGCCGTACCTTCGTTCGCTTCTCGCGAATACGGTGGCTCGCCAACGTATTCGGACACTCTTCGAATTCAAATAACTTTTTTAAGATCGGTCCGAAGGTCTTGACTTCTCGCCAGCAATCGGACGCGTCGATTTGTCAAATGGCATGCGACAAAGGGTTTTGAAAGTGTTGGGTGGCGGCTGTATCTCCTGCGCTCAACGACAGAGGGACAGTAGAACGAGACTTTCTCGCTAGTACCCGATCCGCCTCCGATTCCATACAGTGTCCAAAGACGACTCGAACCAGTCATCTTCAATCTTCCTCGATTTCGACACCTCACACTTTTCTGGAGTGCGGAAATTCGTCCTCGTGCGAACTTCTTTTATTTCCGTTAGTCGCAAATCTATAAATGCCTACGATGGATAAACCTTCCACGTTAATAAATCGAGTTTGATAATCAGTATGAAGGAAGGTGTACATCGAATCCCGTATCCCAATATTCTTATTCTCCTTTCAGCGGTCAAGAGACTCTCGAAGGGCCGTTCTTTTGCCCTTCCCGCGAACCAATGCCCACGCGTTACAAAAAGAATTTGTAAACGCCGGGGATGCGAATAAGAAAAATCGTTTTGGTTGGGCTGCGATTATTTATCGCGAAGAGCGTTCAGGGTTAATCGCGATGGAAAATAAACTGTCTCGAAGAGCCGCGACTTCGATGCGCGTCGGAGGTACGAAGATCTTCTCTTTGTTTCAGTTAGCCCGTCGAATATCTATGACGCCATAAACGCGCTCTTAACGCGACTCGGGCCCGCTCGGGCCTGCTCGGGCCGGCTCCGCTGGGACCGCGAGCACGCATCCTTTCGAAGATATCAATTACCCAGCCCGTTTAATAAGCACCGATTGTTTTACGACGATTCCACGCGATAGGGGATGGCGACGCCGAGGATTGCACGCGGCGGGATGCGGGCTCAATTGAAAACTCGACGCGGACAAGCGTAATCGAAACAGGTTTCGTCGTCTCCCGCGGCCTCCGCTTCGATAAACGATCGAAGTTGCCGATTCGATTAACCTCTCGGACCACCAACGGTACGCGCACGTCCTCGCGAGTCGCTCGAAAAGTTTGCTTATGGCTGTTGGCCTCCATTTTCCACCCTTCTGGCTTTCGAGAGTAAACTCGATTGCCTGGCGGAGTCGACTATCGGTTGACGTCGAGTCGAGTGTCCGTCGCGCGTCTATTTCGCTCGGATCGAACGTGTTCAAAGATGTTCAACGTTGACATACTTCTCCGATCGACGCGTCTCCGACGGAAGTCGTGATATTTTCTGCGATTCGCAAAACGGAGGACTCGAGAACTCTTCGAGGCCAAATTAAATCGAAAGAGGTTCGTGTTCCATCCGTTGCTCCTTCCCAAAATCTATGATGTATACTTTCTGGATCAAAGAGGTTGAACGTTGACATACTTTTCCGACGAATGCGTCTTCGACAGAAGAAATTAGGCTACTTTCTGCAAATCGCAAAATGGAGGACTCGAGAACTCTTTGCGCCAAATTAAATCGAAAGAGGTTCGTGTTCCATCCGTTTCTTCTTCCCAAAATCTATGATGTATACTCTCTGGATCAAAGATGTTGAACATTGACATACTCTTCCGACGAATGCGTCTTCGACAGAAGAAATTAGGCTACTTTCTGCGAATCGTAAAAAGGAGGACCCGAGAGTACTCCGGTCCAAATCGGACCCGAAGAATTCCATGGTCCCTCCGTTGCTCCTTCCCAAAATCTGTGATCTATACTCTCTGGATCAAAGATGTTGAACATTGACATACTCTTCCGACGAATGCGTCTTCGACAGAAGAAATTAGGCTACTTTCTGCAAATCGCAAAATGGAGGACTCGAGAACTCTTCGAGGCCAAATTAAATCGAAAGAGGTTCGTGCTCCATCCGTTTCTTCTTCCCAAAATCTATGATGTATACTTTCTGGATTAAAGAGGTTGAACGTTGACATACTTTTCCGACGAATGCGTCTTCGACAGAAGAAATTAGGCTACTTTCTGCGAATCGTAAAAAGGAGGACCCGAGAGTTCTCCGGTCGAAATCGGACCCGAACAATCCCATGGCCCATCCGTTACTCGTCCCCAACCTCCGCGATGTGTACTTTTCGGACGAAAGGTTGCTCGATTCGGGTGTTCCGTCGATTTTATTCGATTCGATCGATTGGCCACGGCAGACGTGCATGAAATTATCGATGGAGGATCGTCACGCTCGAAAATTCGATTCGACAGGGGTTTCTTTCGGTTTTAATGGACGTGGCAACGTCCTTCGATCGTGGTCGTCGCGCGCGGCCGATTTCCGGTTTACACAGTCCCATCGATTAAACTGTTTTTATCGATTGTGCTGGATGCGAATCGCCTGGAATTAATTAAAACGGAAAGAAAAGTGTCTGCCGCGGTGATAGGGGGGTTGTGTGGTTGGAGAAGATTATCTGTAAACGCGAGATAACGTGAGCATCATCGATTTGTCATTTCGTTACTGGAAAAATTCGCGTTCCCTTTTGTTCGTTTTATGGCGCGCGATGCACCTCGTTACGGAAGGTGTCACCCTTCCAACGGTATCGAACGATCGGATTCGAGATAAATCGACGTCGCCGTGCTTGGCTCGCTGGACTCCGACGAATTATGTACAGTCTCGTCTAAAAATATCGCTGCATCAGCGAAATTTCAGATATTCGGATCGGTGCACGCTAATTTGTTCTTAATTTCATGGAGCAACTCTTTCGGAGCCGAGAAGACTTTTAAATCTGCAACTTTCTGTCAAAATTCGAGGTAAAATCATTTTAGATTTGCTTATATTTTATTAGCACCAAATATACGGAACGCGTCGAATTGTTGCTCGCCAATTTTCCATGTTCGCGGACATTAAGATTGCAATATCGCAGCTGCGACGAATTATTCGACAAATTTATTTCTGCAGGGATAAATTACGAACGAATGGTTAACAATTTGAATAGAAGGATTCTCGTTAGTTTTACAAAGGGGATAAATTAATCGTTGATCGACACGACGGCGATCATCGGTGATCGCGTTTCGGTTACGCGAGATAGAAGCAGGTGCAGAATTTTAAGGCCGACTGTACGTGTGTGTATAAATTTCTCTTAATTGACACTGCTCTTAGCGGCGCGATTAGGCCCCTCTCGCTGCAGCCGCTGGCGTATTTCATCCTCCACAATGATTTTTGCGAATGATTTTGCCTCGATAACCCCTCGGCTATCGATTATTCAGCTACCACCCTCGATTAAAAAAATATTTTTCATCCAGCCGAGTCTCGGGCACATACTCTACGACCCACGATACCGTGCAATCATGATCGCCTCGATAACAGAACTTATCCTGACCATCCGACGATTACCGTCGATGGTATTTTCTACCACCCTCGTGAAAACGAGTTCCATTGTCAAATCGCCATTCGTGCGCAATATTTAATAACTTTCGTTGAATTATAATATTAGTAGCAGTATTAACCCTTTGCCCTCGAATGGCGACTCTAAAACGCCAGTAAAAATTGTCGCACCACTGTTTAAAACAATTCTTACATCGTCATGCTTGTATCTAAGAAATTCAGAAAAATGTAACAGTTGCAAGGACGAGTAATAGTAAAAATCCCATATGCATAAGATGAAATCAATCATGCGAAATGAAAATATCCTAGGTCAGAAGTAATGCAATAAACAATGTTAACCCTTCGCACTCTAATGACAGCTCTGAGACGCCAGTAAAAAGTTCGTCCGTATTCCATAAATTAATCGAATAAAAATATACAAATGGCCCTGAAACATCTCCGACCGCAAACGATCAGTTTCAGATGCATCGAATAAATTCGCGCGCGAAATAAACTGCGAAAAGAAGAGTCCGAGAGCAGTGGTCGATCGATCCTCTCGGATTCTGCCGGCGTTCCTCGATCATCGATCGTCGCCGAGCAAGAGATCCGGTCCTAAATGGTTCGCGAATCGACGAAGCATCGGCAACGCTCGGCGGTGACCTGGAAACGGCAAAGTCCGAAGTAAACGACTTCATGGGCCGCTGCCCAATCCAAAACGACTGGAACCCGGTGGACAGCAAACCAGGGCACCGCGCCGCTAATTTTGATAAGTGGTATCGGCTCCGGAGAGTAGGTGACCTCGAAGGATGTGGGACTTGGTCGACGTAACTGTACCGGACTGGTCTCGGGCCGCGGGTAAGCTCTTCGCGACAGGTGTTGGACGTCGCCGCTCTCGTACGCAGATTATCGCATTAACCATCGAATTCGCGCGTATTCTTTCCCTCCTTTCCTATTTCCGCGCGACCTGTCCGAGATCGTCCGAAGCCGCCGTGCGACATCGGCGACGAACGGGGCCTGTCGCGACGATCGGTCCCGATTGTGCGTCCGTCGGATAAATTACCGCGGCCTAAAAATTCGGCGGAATGCCCGCAAAGGCGGCGCCTCGCGTTTCGAAGGGCTCGGGGGTTCGATTCGGAGGACTCCGCTCGATTATTCTGCCAGCTGTCCTCGCCGGCGAGCGACCTCCCCTGTCCGCGGAAAAAATGAAACGATTTGTAAGAGCTTCCGTCCGTCGCAGCGGCGAGAGTGATTTATCGGCTTTTTGTTCCGGCCCCGTGTCGCACCGCTCTTCCCTCTCGGAAAAATCGAGCCGACCGTGGCCTTTAAAGGCACGCGCGACCATTCTGCTTCCAGGAGTTATGCACTGCCGCAGGAAACCGTAAAACATCGCGAAACCTGCTGGAATATCGGGCCGACGTTGCCTCTCGACGACGCGGCCACGCGCACGAGGAACACCGCTGCTTAACGCGATCTCTCCCAACTTTTTTTTATCAACAGACGTAATGGATGTTGCAATATTCAACATCGCGCGCCTCTTAACCGAGCCCCGGAGAATGTACTTAATCTTTTTACAGATGCGCCGACGAGCTTTGAAGTTGCCAACGGTGGAGCGGGAACCTACAAAAAGGATTCAACGGTTCTTTCCCAGATTAATGGCGAATGCTGATATTTCGGGATTTCTTTAACACTTTGACTGCCGAACTAGCAGCCACGAAATTTCCATAAAATTGGAATGAGATATTGACTGAAATACAAATTGAAAAAATATAATGTATGCCGTCAAGTGCTCTCTCTCTCTCTCCACCTTCTTGCACTTTCTGCATAATCATTAACTTTCGTACAAAAGGAATATATTAAATTAGAAATTTATTTAGAAACAGTACAAATAATTTTGTCACCCAAATATGGGTGACATGGCAGTGAAAGTGTTCAAGCAGATGCAATGGACGTCGGATTTTTAAACTTGGTAGATTTATTAGACAGCGTTTAGGAAAATTAGTTCGATTTTTCCCATGAGATAATTCTTTTAGAATTTTTTCAAAGAAAGCCACTGAACGTTATTATTTGAAATTTTGTAGGCTTACGAAGTAGTATTCGAAGAATGTACTCAATCATTTTGGGGCTGCAATCGTTGTTTTCTTCAAAGTTGCAACAACGCGAACGAGGTGTAAAAATAAAGCTTGGACGAACGCTCCGTAATCCAGGCAACGTCTGGAAATATTTTCAACGATAATCAATAACCGATAAACTGTTCCAAACCTGACAGATTTATTGAGATTAGCATTTAGAGAATTTGCCAACATTTTTTCGAACAGTACCGATAACTTTTTCCAAAGTTGCAACAACAGCAAGAAGATAAATAAACTTATGAGAATAGAGATACAGAAAATAGAATAGAGATGCGCGTCGAACGAAGCAACAATATCTTCCATCAGCCGGCAGACGAATTTGATCCCATCGACCTCCTTGGCAGCGCATCGGCGTAACTGTTTCTTAATCGTTTGAAATATTGAAACGTCGAATGGTTCGGTATCTTTAGGATTCGCGAACTGCAACGGTTTAGAGCCCCGGTGAGATTCTAAGGGAGCGTGCACGGTTGGAAGGCCGACTGGCGCGGCCGCGCTTTCAGAGACTTCGATGGCTGCGCAAGAAAACACGGCCGAGCTACCACAATGCTGTACGCGGGTTCGGTATCACGGCGAAACGACACTTAAAGCGGACGGTTTACTGCGCGATCCGATTGCAGCTACAATTTAGCAAATAACTGCAACCGCTGCGCTCAGGCCTACGCGATGGACAGCCTCAATTTTCCAGTTGTAAAGATTGCAACCGTCTGCCGCGAGGGTTCCGAGGATGATGGTCGGCGGATAGGCGAAATAGTTTGCCGGGCTTTCGAGAATATTTCGAGCGCGAACGCGATTCGAATGCCACAGGATCTGCGGAAGAAGAGGCGAGGCAACCGAGACGCCTTCTCCGCTCTGGCTACTTTCCTTCGTTTTCTTTAGCGAAAACCATTCGAGCAACAAAATCCATTCGCG
>CM052085.1:1226775-1245200 GCA_028453745.1 Agapostemon virescens
CTTAGATTCTGCAATCCTGTAGGAGGTTCTCTAATTTTCCCCTAGGCTCCACAATTTTTCCTGGATTCTAAAATCCTTTCAGGGGTGCTTCGAGTTTCCTGTAGGCTCTATAATTTATCCTTAGATTCTGCAACCCTATAGGAGGTTCTCTAATTTTCCCCTAGGCTCCACAATTTTTCCTGGATTCTAAAATCCTTTCAGGGGTTCTTCGACTTTCCTCTGGACTCTATAATTTATCCTTAGATTCTGCAATCCTGTAGGAGGTTCTCTGATTTTCCCCTAGGCTCTAGAATTTTTCCTGGATTCGAAGATCCCCTTATTTACTCTATAGTTTAACAATATATTTTATCAGCTCTTTCGTACACTCTTTAACTTCGAATCAGACTCCAAGATTTTTCTCAAGGTACTAGAATGTTTTTTAACGGACCTATCCTTTCTTCCGTCGATCCTTCAACTTGTTTCTAAGCTTTTCAATTCTTTTCCAGGTCTCTACAATTTTTCCTCGGCTCAAGAACTTCTCCCCAGTGTCCAAGGAATCTTAGTTTCGTTCTGGCAACCTCTGCCATGCTGCAACCGACCTCAGCACCAAGTTTTCGACTCGGTAGCACTTGAAAAATTCCCATCTCTCCGCGTTGTCCGATCTTTCTTTCTCGCTCTTTGCGGCGAGCATTTCCGACAATACTTTTCAACAACGGCACAGCTCCGCGACCGCGAAAGCCGCGACGCTGTCTCAAACTCGGCCGACGTAAGCTGGATTCCAGCGTGATAATCTCCGTCGGATCAAAGGATTCCGGTTCGTTTCGCGAAAAGCATACTGCATGCTCGCCGCATACGCGTCATCCACGGCTTTTGCCGGACTCGGACGCGACAGGGATTAATTGTCCCCGTAAAACTACGGCGACGCTGCCATATTCCGTCCTATTCTTCCTCGGATCGTCGACTGTCTTGAAGCCGGCCTCGGTTTTCGATTTCGCGAACGCGACTCGCGTCGACTTAATCGCTAAATATAATAAAGCCCCGAGCGATCCAATTAACCGTAGAAACTCGCTGTTTCTCTTCAAGTTAGCCCGACAGCTGCTTCCCGAAACTCCCGGAAGCTTCGGATGAAATGAAAACTATTGTAGTCGGCAGCTGGCTGATCCGGAGCCCAACGTTTCGGCTAATCGAATCTTTCGTTCCTCGGCCGCGTCACCTGCTCGTTCATTTTGCATCTCTTCCCGATTTATTTCTACCTCGTAGAATATTTATTGCTTCGAGTCACGATCGTCGGATCGCTGCGCCGCTTCTACGGTTTCCACGAATTTATGTAATTTACTTTCTCGTCGAAATGCGTCTCTTGCCGATCAATCCGTCGCCGCGTCGCAGCTCGAACCTTCTCTTCTACGGCTGCTCGAAACTCGATCTACGATTTTTGTCCCGTAGATCGAGTATGATCCTTAATGGCATAAGTACCTTATGCAGATCTCGTAAAATATTTATTGCAACGTCTGCTTCGATGAAGAAATTCGTTCGAAACTTTTTGGCGAAAATCTTCTTACAATTTCAATAATTGCAAACGAAAAAATCAGGAAACAGACGTTTCAGGTTCGGTAGTTTTAGTGTGAAAATTGTTTGGAGCGTTAAGGGATAACGGCGACGCGTCCGTTGTTTTCGTTTGACCAGAGCAGAGGGAAAGGTCGCAGGTCGCCGGAAGCTGTTTCTTCGTACGCGACCGGGCAAAATCTAATGCATTTGATTAATTATCTCGCTACAAATTCCGAGCGGAGGGCAAAGGGCGGAGAGGGTAGGGAGGACAAACGATCCGTCAGGTGCCTCGTGGCACGTGTGCGACTCGGATCCCCGCGGTTTAATTAATCCCGCGTAATAATTCATTAGCCGTTACGGCGGCCGTGTTATTCGACATCCGAAATCGGATTAACGTCGCCGGATTAATTAAGCGGACTGTCGTCGTTGTCGTCGTCGCGTGTCAGCGAGCCTCGTTCGTCCAGCCAGCGAATGTCGACATCCGTTATGCATAGATTCGCGACATAACGATCACCGAACCGGCCCGGCGACCGCGCGTTGAAAATCACGGTCCCGGTTTCGCACGGCCGAACGCCGACTAATAGGCTGCGGACTTTTATTTCCAACCAGCGACTCGAGAAACTGTTCCGCGAAGTACAAATTGAAACGGCAGATTCCTGAGGCGATTACACGCAACGCTTTTCTCTGACAATTTGCGATTCGACGCTGCGTTCTCGAGTTATCAATGAAAAACGCGGACCAATCGGAATCGCAGACCACCCCGGAGGCTAGCGGTAGACCCGGGTGGGCGTGGCTAGGTTATAACTCGAAAGCGAATCCGTTTGTGACATTTCTGCAAGGAGCTTGGACACTTTAAAATTGATCTTCTCTTTTAAATTGCGAACCGAGAGGTTGGTTGTACATCTTTATAAATTTTAAAGGTACGTTTGAAGTATTCGTTTAACGCTAGGCTTATTAATATTTTTAACTGGCAAATATTGAGATTTTATAAGTATGCAGGCGTGGCAGTTCTAGCAGACCCTGCTAGGTAGGTAGCTTTACCGATGAGTCCTCTAGCAGACCCAGAACGAAACGCTTCCCTTTCCTTTTCTCTGCCCCACTTCGCCTATCCAGCAGCCACCAAACAGGCATTAAGAGTTATTCGACAAATCTATTTCTGCGTGCATAAATTGTGAAAGGAATGGCAATAATTTGAACGGACACGATCCTGTTATGTTGATAAGGTAAAACGCGAGCATAATGCGAGGCATAACGCGAAATGCGAGCATTTAGTGGACCGTAAATCTGTGAGATTGTACGACAGCGAACGGTACAGCCTCGGGACTGACCCAATACTTCGCATCGCGCTCGAGGAAAAGCGACAGCCTCGAAAGGCTCGGGATATACTCACGAAAAACTCATGCTCGGTCGGCAGTGCGAGCAATATCTTCGCAACGTGGAACTTGAGCGGGTACGGGGTTGCGACGTTGACTTCTGACCCTTTCCCTGCGGTACGGTTCAGCTCGCGGCACAAACTACTCGAGCCCAGCCAAAACCCATTGCCGAAATGGAATTGCGAGGAGTAACGGCCGCTCGCGTCCGACACTGGAAAAGAAAAACGAATCGTTCACCTGCTGACGAAACGCCGATAAAGGCCGGTCTTCTGGAACGGCAACGATAAGCCCGCTTATGTTCGCTCCCTAATCTCTTCGAAGGGGATCCGACCACCCCGTATGGTACTCTCGAGGCGGAAAAGATCGCTCGCTCGAACGCAACGGCGAAACAACCAGGGGAATCCCCGACGTGGCCTGATTCCTCGCGAAAACGCGATGATGAACATGATATTTTTACGTGCGTTTCGTGTCAACTTTTACGCCGACTTTTACGGCTCGACTTTTGCGACTTCTGCCGCGATCGTGGATGCGGTTTCCATCACGGCGGCGCGAACCTACAGGATTTTACGCGTCTGCACTTTTCTGATGAAGCGGCGACGTTCGCCGGGGGATGCGAAACGTATAGAACGCGTCTGGGATTTCGGAAAAGTTCAAGTCGTTCCAGTTTCGGAAGAAGAATCGTTCGGCGATAACAGCGGTTTCGTTTCGAAGCTCGAAGCTTCGGAAGTTAGCGGCCATTGTTCATTTTTTATCAAGATCTTCGCGCACGGTGCAGCAGATGGAAAAGGGAAGACGAAAGGTTGCGGAGTACGGGACGCGCATCGAAACATTCCGTAAATCTTTGGCAAATTTTTCCCAGGACTGTATCCACGACAGATACGAAGATTAGACCTTCCACTTTCCAACGACCCCTCAAGACTTGATATACGAGTTCTCCTGGACGTTTTATCGAGATTCGAATACGAGATGTATCGCCGACATTACAATAATGTAGGGCACACCGCGAGGGCTCCACACGAGCGAACTTCTTCCTCGTTTCCATATCGTGAGACGGGTAAGAAAAATCGAACGCAATGTTCTTCCGAGGGCTCGTTGTAAAAGGGAAGCTTTAATCTACAAGTTCATAGTCCAGTACATTCCTAAATAATTTCCTAGTGCTCTTACAAGCGTTTTAAGGTGTACGCGTCGTCAAGAGGAAACACGTCTTCGGTTTTACACCTGTTATATTATGTAAGAACATTTCAGGAAAAAATGAACCAGCCGAAGGGAAAGTAGAGGCTTCACACTTCAAAATGTGCCTGGTTTTATTATTCTATCATTTTCTTTCACGAAATTATAACGCAATTGTGAAATATTTTTAGAGGCACTTGGAATCTTTGCATTTTAGTGAGCATGTGTTCAGTTTTTCGATTACTGTTTTATGCAGAAATGTGTCAGGCAAAAGTTTATGGTGGACAGTAAAAGTAGAGGTTTCAAGCTTTAAAATGAGCTTCGTTTGATTATCCTGGGATTCTTTTTTACGAAATGGTAAAAGTTCGAATGTGGTCTTCTTATACACTTTCATTGCATTTAATCAACAACTTAATTCGGTTCATATATCTTTTTTGAGACTTCGCTAACAGTATTGAACGAATCCTCCGAATATTGCACTTGGTGCCTACTGACTTCGAAGGACGAAAGCCGAAACTTCTTTCTCCATTGAAGATTTCGTTACGAAGAAAGTCGAGTCGCTGCAAATGTAAAATAAATTGTAACGCAAACGGTTGCGCATTGATCAAACGCGATCGAACGTGAACGTCGACTATTTGTTAAAACAAAAATGATAGTGACAGAGACGAAGATGAGCGAGTCGAAGCCCGCGTAGATGCAAATGAAAATCCATCGAGATAAGTGACAGCTACGCGTTTGCAGCGTTGTTAATTCACTTTTCCGAGGAGTAACGCGCATACACCTGTCCGGTCGCATCGTCCGGCCACTCGTTTCAGCCGACAGTGTGTACATTTTTCCAGTGCATCGCCGCGTTGAAAATTATTTACACGGGACTGCACCCTGCATTCCGTGTTGCGACATTAGGGAACCGTTTGACGTGGAAACGCTTTGAATGACCGTTCTATTGAAATGAAAAAGTCAACGGCACGTGACTGCACACTGACATTTTTTCGTTTTGTCTTCTTTCGGTCGATGAGCAACCGTCCACCGTTTCGCAACCTCTTTTTGTCTCGTTAAATTCATATTTCGCGACGAGGATGCGTTGCATTTAATGAAACGCTCGAACTCCGAATACTGGTGGCGTGCGACCAATGGCGGACGATTTATAATAATCGCGCGCCGCCATTTTCACGGAAGCCGCTGGAACCTTTCGTTTTGATTTTTGCAGCGTGCATGTTCAAGTAGACGCATATTCGGATTCGATGGATATATTGAAAATTTGAAGTTCTTTGTTGGCTCCGCGATTGTATTATGGGCTCGAACGTTCTTCCCCGGGTTTTACGATCCGCCTCTGAATTATACAATTTCTTTGCGATCGCTGCAACTTTTCCCAGGTTCTCCGATGACTTTGTGCGTCGCGTATTTCCGCCGTAAGTCTATAAAATCTGCGGTCTAGTCATGAATAAACGCGATTCGCTTTCTCTTGTTTACAGAGCCTGTTGTTCAGGGTCGAGGCGATCTTATGTATTCGGTGAAATTCACGAGATCCGGGGTTACGGCGAACCGATGTGCACTTATAATGCTAATTGATCAGGAAAATCGAGACCTCTTTCTCTCGGAGAGAGAACAGTGGTTGCGTAAATTTTTCGAGGGTTCAGACTGTCGGAAGGTTCATTGCCAGTTACGTAAAATACCGGTATGCGATCGCGAGATCGGAGAAAGTGGACAAACACACGTGCATCGGTAATTTCTCTCCAAGTCTCTCCGATCGGATTGCAAGCGTTTCGGCGGGCCAACGTTCGGCTACGGATTCGTTCGACGAATTACTTTGAAGACCTGGCAGAACGCGAGAACGTTCTTAGGGCATCGTACCAATCCAGGTTGGATAATCAATTTTTACATCGGTACACTGGTAGTACCGGTTAACCTCTTGCATCACGGCTTAGTTTACGGTTGCGGTAATTAGAACCCTGCTGTCACTCGTAGTGTCTCGAAAAAATAAGGCTCTCCATGTCTATCGCAGGCCTCTGCAGTCCTCGATATGCCAATAACAGTAAAACAATTTTAGTTCGAGTTTAAAGGCAATTGATGACGTGCGTATTAGCTGTGCAACTAAATTTCCGGGTGGCGCTAACCGACGCAACATAATCGACATACATCTGCGAAGTAGTATTATTTTTATAGCGTAATCATCTGTGAACAATAACCGGTCTTAACCCCTTGCCCTACAACAACGATAAAATAAGATTTTATTTAATTGTTGATCGTCTACGGTCATTGGAGAATAGGATCCTTCACGGAGGATAAAGAAAATCTAGTCGGTGTTATCAGAAAATAAATCGTAGGCCAAGGGGTTAATATTAAAAAATATTGCTACGCAAATGTATTTTCTCGAACAACAAAGATGTCGGCTAAAGATGTATATCTTTCTAAATTTTCTGTTCCAGTTGACCGAAGAAAACCCGGAAACTTCGTTGCGCAGCTATTTAGCAGATTCTCTTTGAAATACTTCGCTGACTCGATATTATAGCGCAAGAAGTTACGACCTGGGAAGTGCAAGAATGTTTAAGAACTAAACCTGAAGTTTTAAGAAGATCTCGGTAACCTTTAAATTCTCTTTTTACACTTCGTTTCTTCCATGCTTGTTTGAAGAAAATTAATTTACGTTCCACGCGTTGAAAGTGCAAAGCGCATCGTCGAATAACCTAGAAACATTTTTATCGATCATTGACAACGGGGCTACAGAACTTTCCGGACAACCGAATAGAATATTTAACCCTTTGCACTCGAAGCAATTGCATTCGAAAATCGGAACAATACTTTTACCTACAATAACTCCATTGTACATCGTTTATTTCCTTTCGTACGTGTGAAATTAATTACTATTACTCGTACTTAGAACGTTCAAATTTTTATGCATTTATTAAGTGCGAACCTAACAATGTGAAAGCTGTTTAAATAACATTATGGCAATTTTTAGTGGCAAAGGGTTAAGGCTGTTACATTTACCAGTCGAAACGTGAAATTTGGGGCTTTGTCCACTTAGCGCGTGGCATTCGAAACACGGTGTAACAGCGAGAAACGAGCCACGGGTTGATTTACCGTCTGACGCAACGCCTAATGCGCGTCTAACATCCTCGCGTTCGAGAGGCAATCGTTTCGCAGCGGCCTACGATCCCTCGAACCGTTAGCACGTTCCTCGAGAACTCATTGACATTTCGGATTGATTTATCCCGCGACTAGGCTCGCCGCGGTTCACACTAAATCACGGATTTATCGAAAGTGTATGTCATAAAGTTTTATTCCCCGCCGTAGAATACCGTCCTCCATTAAAACGAACATTTTTACCGAATTTGATCGAACAGGTTCGCGAGATCCTGTTTCGCGCACGAATCGCAATTAGCTTCGCAAGTTTTTACAGGCTCATGGCGTTCGCAATTATCTAGAATATGGAAAGAGGTTAACTGGAGGGCACGTTCACCTTTTTCTTCATTTAAATCCAAAGGGTTAAGGCACGGAGAATATATCCCGTGAAATCGAGAAACGTAACGAGCTGCAGTCCGAAGAATGCTACTTGCCAATTGTTATTTTATTAAGACAGTTTATAGCGATTAAATTGAACGAACAGCCATTGTGATAGGATCGACAGGAAAGCTAATCTGTCCGCACAAAGGAGCACCAGAAATACAGTAGCGCACGAAAGTATTCGGACACTCTTCAAACCTAAATAACTTTTTTAAGATTGGACCAAACGTCTTGATTTTTCTTGAGCAATTAGTTGAATTGGTTTAATAAACGATATACAAAATAAATTTTGTAAATATTGGAATTGATGTGAATTACATGACCAATAAAAAAGGAACTTTTTAAATATCTTTTATTTCAGCCACGCTCAAAAAATTTTACAGACGCATTTGGTAGATCTATGATAGTTATACGCATGCAGAAAAATTCGAGGCTCTTTCGTGGGGGGAAAAACTTTGCGCGATAACCATTCGTTTTTGCGTTAGCGATCCCGCGCAGTTGGCATTTTATGCGCTGACACTTTTCCGAGTTGCCTGTTTCCGAGGTTGGCAACTTTGTACACTGGTAAAGTTTCGCCGGGAACAATTTAATTAGTTCAAGAGACAGCGACTGTCTATCTTGGCAACTTTGTTTTCTAGCTATTCTACGTCTTAGCAAATTTACACGCTAACAACTTTGCGCGCCGGCAATTTCACACTTTAACAAGTTAACGGGTCAGCAATATTCCAGCTTCGCGACTTCGCGTTACTTTCGCCAGACTTTATTCAACGTATTGTAACTCGTGCAATTTTTATGACTTTTACTTGACAAAGATCGCGCGCGTACTTCAAGTACCGACGAGTGTATGTGCAAAATATTTTGGAAGAAGATTCTAACTGCATGGAGCATCGCAAATGGCTCTCTTTGAAAGGATGCTCTATGAAAAAATATGCGATCAGGTAACTTGAATTATTGTACTTGAAAAATAGCATACGCGAATTCCAAATATCGATGGGCACGTGTGGAAAATTAAAATGTGAAAGGGTTGGTGCTTTCCTAAAAGAAAATCCAAGTAAACAGAGAATAGAATAGCATAAAAGCGTACTAAGATTCGAACTGCATGGAGCATCGCAAATGGTTCTCTTTAAAAGGATGCACTATGAAAAAATATGCGATCAGGTAACTTGAAGTATTGTACTCGAAAAACAGCATACGCGAATTCCAAATATCGATGGGCACGTGTGGAAAATTCAAATGTAAAGGGGTTGGTGCTTTCCTAAAAGAAAATCCAAGTAAACAGAGAATAGAATAGCATAAAAGCATACTAAGATTCGAACTGCATAGAGCATCGCAAATGGTTCTCTTTGAAAGGATGCTCTATTAAAAATATGTGATCAGGTAACTTGAATTATTGTACTCGAAAAATAGCATACGCGAATTCCAAATATCGATGGGCACGTGTGGAAAATTCAAATGTAAAGGGGTTGGTGCTTTCCCTAAAAGAAAATTCAAGTAAACAGAGAATAGAATAGCACAAAAGCGTACTAAGATTCGAACTGCATGGAACATCGCAAATGGTTCTCTTTGAAAAGATGCTCTATGAAAAAATATGCGATCAGGTAACTTGAATTATTGTACTTGAAAAATAGCATACGCGAATTCCAAATATCGATGGGCACGTGTGGAAAATTAAAATGTGAAGGGGTTGGTGCTTTCCCTAAAAGAAAATTCAAGTAAACAGAGAATAGAATAGCATAAAAGCGTACTAAGATTCGAACTGCATAGAGCATCGCAAATGGTTCTCTTTGAAAAGATGCTCTATTAAAAAATATGTGATCAGGTAACTTGAATTATTGTACTCGAAAAATAGCATACGCGAATTCCAAATATCGATGGGCACGTGTGGAAAATTAAAATGTAAAGGGGTTGGTGCTTTCCTAAAAGAAAATTCAAGTAAACAGAGAATAGAATAGCATAAAAGCGTACTAAAATAGTTTCCCGGTCCGCGTAAAACTGATCAGCCATTTATCAATCTTCGGCGCAACAAATAGCATCGTTGTTGTCGATTCGACAGCGAGAACACTTTCCAATCTGCTCGTTCCGTGATTTCGTCGAGCGATCGTGCACACACGCGGCTCGGGCTTTGGGAGAACAATGGGAAATACAATATTAGCCCAAGCGTGTTGATAGCGCCGGCGCGGGGATTAGCGGCCGTCGAATGTTTACTAAACTTTTGCACAACGTTCCGACGGACGTCCGACAAGCTTCCTACTTTCGATTATCCGGCCGGTTTGGTCGCCGCCGATGGGATCAAGTTCAATATGCGTTAACGAATCCGAGCCAATTTTCCAATAGCCAAGTTCCGTTTTCCATAGGCTCTCTCGTCCCGACTCGAAAGCAATCAAGTTTCAATCAGTATTCCGCTTTCCTCCCGTTTCAACGCGGCAGTATGTTTCGAACGGCCCCGTAGAAAAGAATTACGTTAAAAACAAAAGCGTCCGCTCGCGTTCGTATGAAATACAAGGTGGATATCGAACACCGTAGAACAAAAATATTTTATGCGCAAGCCATTCTTCCTAACTTCTTCCAGTCTTCTAGAAAATATCAATCTTCCTCCGATTCTCTTCGCTAACCGGTATCTCAGCAACGAAATTTCCAGTCGCATTTCCATTTCTCGAGACCACGCTCCATCTATCACACGCGAAGGGCATGTGCTTTGCATCATCTCTCGTCCCATAGCTAAGCCAACGTAAATTGGTTCTTGACAAACCTCGGACACGCGAAGAGGGCGGGTTAGTCGTACTAAGAGCGGACCTTACTCTCGAAGTAAGTATCCGGGAAAATCGGAGAGAAGTTTCCTCTAAAAGTGAGTACGGAATTTTCTTTAATCCCTTGACCTACGACTTATTTTACAATAACAGTGACTAGATTTTCTTTGGACTCCGAGGAAAGACAAAAAGAAACCCCAAATTTGTAGTTATCGCGTGCCTAGCTATTCTCCAATGACCGTATGCGATCAACGATTAAACAAAATGTTATTCCCGTTTAAACAAAATTAAGGAAACACATGTTTAGAAGATTCAGTTCGAAATCTTGATTACAAGACTGACTCGTTGTTGTAGGGCAAGAGGTTAAGCTTCTGAATTGTATACTTTAGAGATTCAGTTTAACTGTCCGCAAATTATGTAATTTTTATATTGAAAAATTAGTGATAAGGACAGGTCCGTTTTGAACCTAATGCGAAAACAGATGGGTCAGAATTTGGCTGTCTATGTTGCCTATATTTAAAAGCGAAAGGACACGTTGAAACACGAAAGGTTGCAAACTAAAAATGAAAAGGTTATTCCACTTTGATACGGTCCAGTTAACACTGAAATGAAGTTCGAATCGAATGGAAGCGATGATGTAAGCGAACGGGAAAGAACAATGGACGAGGATATTGAAGAAGCTGTCACTGTCCTCTGCGTAGAACAGCAGAATGCGATAATCGTCAAAACAGTGATGTAATGGAACGATTTCAACGAGGTATAATTGTATGGACATAAATTTTCCATAGGCTGAAACGGCTAATGAAAGTAACCGCGGGAACGTGTCTTCCCGCGTTTGAGCAGCGAAGCGTTTCAAAAAGAACCATGATGACTTAATGCACGGACAGATGTGTTGGAGAATATAGAACGATGGGTGCTACGCGTGTACCCTAACTTATCGCGCCATGTTCAATTAATAGTTACATATTGGTGGCATGCACCAATGGTCATTAACTCGCATTTTCTTTCTCTGCTAAATTCTAACTCAGAAGGTTCGGTAATTTAATACTTTAAAACAATCGCAGGTGTATCTAAGATTTAATCGTTTTCCTGACAATAAAAAGGTTTTCAAATCGCGCAGAAACGGCACCGAAGAAACCGAATAGAAAGAGTACGAATGGTATCTATTGGGATATGGGGTTTATTATAATAAACACTCAGTTGATTTCAATAAGAAAACTAATTTATTTAAAGAGACTCGGAAGGATTCTTTTAACTCTTGATACCTCGATGCTCTGAACGAGACTAAAGAAAAATGTGCAACGGAAAACCGTTGCTTAGGTTGAAACCAGAACCGAAAAGAGAAAAGGCCTGGGCCTGACATGTGTTTACGACACTCCCCCAAACCCTTAGAAAGTCGGGGTACTGCCAGAGACCCATTTCTAAGGATAATAGACTCCGCGTTCCTGGCACTGGAAAGTGTTTCTCAACACAGAGATTATTTTTGCTTATATATATATTTAATTAAATATGAAAAATCCAACAGTATCGAAAGCGAAGCGGTGCGAAAGGGATCATAGGGTCGAGAAGTCGTTGAAAATCGCGCGAGCAACTAATGTTGCGGTTTCCCGCGCAAATTTCCACGCCGTCGTCGATAATCCGGTTGGACCGATCGTTGCCGGAAATCGGCGTAAATCTGGAAAATCGGGAAAGCCGATTTAGCCACCGCACCGCAACCGCAAGCGATCGATCCGCGGCGACAGCTTGTACGAGCTTTTCCCGCGTTGGGCCATTGTAATGATCGCGCTGGCAAACCTGGTCTGGGCTGGACTTTCGATCGGGGACTTGCCAAAACGTAAAGTCGTACGGTAAATACGCTGATCGATAAGATATGCGTGCTAGCACGCAGGCGATAAATATCTATCGCGATTGAAATCGGTCGCGTACGCGACGCACGATTCAAGGAGAAAATATTTTTCCTAATTGGAAGTTAACTTTCACCGAACTCGATCCGCTAAGTATTTACCTCGCGATGTCATCTCTCGGTCACGGTAGATGGCTCCGTTACGAGCTACCATAAACAGTCATCGTTCAAGGAGACTACGCCTGGGTCGATGCATAATATTCAGCGAGTTTGAAGAAGGTTAAACTTCCGGGTTAATTATCCGCCATCCTCTACAAGTTATTAATCCTAAGACGACGGGTGATTTTTACAAGTTTATAATCCATAGTGTTTAAGATTACACACTGCTTTATTTAGAAAATCTCTTAACACGTTGAATGCTATGCCAGTCCCTGGGGACTGATGGTATATTAAATTTACAAATTAATATGTTATAGATAATTCATATAATATTAAGAAATATTCGCACTATTTCAATAGGTTCGATTGATACAGAAAAGCACAAATAGGCTAAGCGAGTCTTTTGCTTACGCACAGTTGCAATAATTTTCCATTTGAAGGTAAATAAAATATGACGCGAAAGCTAAGCAAAATGGCTCCGCATTCAAAGTGTTAAACGTTAGGGTTAAAGGAAAGCTTCTCTTATTCGATAAACATCCTCGAACCAACTCGAGTTGCAGGGAAGCATAAACGCTGACGATCGTCCTCGAGCACCGTGCACATTTTTGGCACGGCGGCTCGTTTAGCGGGGATGCCGTGAAAGGGTTAAAAAGTAAAAATAAATGGGCACGAACTTTCCAGACAACCCAATACCTCCGCGGCAAGTTGCCGAACCCTTTCTTCGACTCCGCGTTTCAAGTTCGGTTTCGAAAAGCGTCGCAGAGGAAGCTGGCAACTCGTTGGCTGACCTCCGTCGCGATTTAGCGTGGTAACTTAGGGTGTTTAACGTCGGTGGTCTAAATCCCGCGGCACGTTGGTGGGCTTTAAAACAGCGTCACCGAGCCGTGCGTTCTCTATTGTTTAAGGGGCCAGTCGGGCCCCGTACAAGCTTCCTGCCGGAGAATCGGTTCGCCGAATTCGTTTTAACAGCGTTCACCGACGTTGAGCTGTTCCGGCTGGACGAAAGGAGAGCGGCGGGCAACCATTACGAGCCGGCAAATCGTAGTTTCGCAAAGTAACGACGTATTTGTGCAACCGAGTCAGCCAGACGGCGACAAGCTGCTCCAAGAGTTTAGCGAACCATGAATTCCTCGGAACACCGAACAGTGGCTGTAGGTACGTTTACACTGCCGATGCACTGGCCGATTTTATCGCGCGTACGGCCGTCAGGGTCGATTTGCGCGACAGTCACGGTGCCGCGGAGTTCCTGACGCTTTTGCGAAAAGTTCCGAGCCAGCGCGGACTTCGGCGATTCGAATTCTCGGCGAGGAATGTTTCCGTAAGATATAATTGATCACATAAATAATTTTCGGACGTTTTTCATTGCAAATAGCGAATTTCAGTCCGTGCTACCTCAGAAAAATGCGCGGTGGAAACTCTGTACAGGTCTCTGTGGCGCGCGCAGTCGGCTGAGTGTTAAGTCCGCGACATTATTATGTTCGTCGGTGAAAAATGTTTATCCGGCCTTTGCTATTCTCTTCGCCACTTTCAATAGCATTGGGTTGTCCGGAAAGATTGCCATGTCGCCGAAATATAGGCCACGGTGTATTATTCGTTCCGATTGAAATGCGAACGTCCGCGTTAATTCGTCGCAGTGGATCGTCGAGGAGTAGTAGCGAGCGTCAGGCGTTTCGCGTTTTCCATTTTCGTTTAATCGACCGAACTGCTTTGACTTTACGGAAACGTTCGCGTTGCTCCGGTGGTAGGCAAAGCGTTAAAGAGTGTCTCGCCCTCGACTGTAATTGCGTTTCGCAGCAGTGGACGACGTTGTTGGTTCCGGGACGCGGAAAACGCGCATCGCTGCGGATGTGCGATCGTTTGGCCGCACGGTTTCCCTCTATCTCTCTCTGGAAACGGATGGAGCGTACTCACCCTTCGCTGCCCACAGTTTTCCAGCTCTGAGGGACTCGATGAAGTGCTCCAGGTCTCTACGACAGTCTGGCGTCAGTTTGCCGGGTACTCTGGCCCACCTGAGCGGGTCGTAGATGTCAACCAGCCATTGTATGCTGTTCGCCGTCCTTTGCGGCTTCTCCCTCGTGAAGTCGACGTCCAGATCCTTCCCGGCAGCATCCTCTTTCCCGTCGAACGTCTTCGGATGGTTTCTGCCGAAGCCGATCAGCCGGCCGTGGTCCTTGGCGTCGTCCAAGGATCCTCTTTCCCGTCCAGTCTCGTTCAATTTCGCCGGTAGGACGTCCGTGGTCGAGGACTTGCTTCTCGACTTTCCCAGTCTGAGGATGTTCGACTCGTTCCTCCGGACGTCCGCCTGCGCCACGCACAGCACCGCCAACAACAGACACGTCCGACAGACAGACATCTTCCACCGCGATTAGACTCGGCGTTCTTCTTTTTCTCTGGTGCTGCTAAGCGAATTCGACGGACCTTCATCGGCCTCCACCGAGACGTCCGAACGTCATCTCGAGATGCGACGTCGCCCGAGGGCCACCGTGATTCGATACCCGGCCTCTCAACGGCCTGGCAACGCGAGCATACTCGGCTTCCGACCGCGTTTACGATTCTGGAACGAGGTTCACTTTCTTTTTTTTCACTAACGCTGCTGCTTTTACCGATGCTCGAGAATGGAATCCGGCACACGGTTTCGAGCCTCTGGACCGCCCGAAGCGAGGTTGGGTCCTGAACCGATCGCCGACCTCTTCACAAAATCGGATTGGGTCTCGAACGAATGGACTCGGTGAAGATTGTCGTTTACCGAGGTTCGAATCGATTATGTTTGATCCAGACTGGGTCCCAAACCGATCGTTGCACGAAGAATCTTTAGAATGATCGAGGATCGTTGTTCGTCGAGGTTTCGATCGGTGGAAGTCGATAAATATCGTTAAGAATTGTTTACCGATATTTGGCTCGATCGAAATGGGTCCTAAACCGATCGCTCAACGAACAGTCCTCGGAATCATCGAAGATCTCGTAGTCTATCGAGATTTACATCGATCGACGTGGATCTGGGATTGAACCGATCGGCCGACGAAGGGTCTCTAGCAATCTTGAAGATCTGGTTGCCTATCAAAGCTTGCACGAACCTAATTGGATCTGGGCTGGGTCCCGAACCAATCCCTCGATCGAGAGGCTTCAAAAAGGAAGAACGTCGTTCACTTTCAGATAATTGAATCGGATCTTGAGTCTGCCGTTCGCTCGATCGAGGGTGTTTAAAAGTCTCGATTGGAAATCTTGCTTCCAACGAAGTCCCGATTAATCGAATCGGTTTCGATTGTTCCAGCGTTGGGAGACGATTCGAGACAACCGAACGCGTACCGAGACAATTTAACGGGGATTTGAACGATCGATCGACGAGGATCTCGCCGGTCCTAGGAGGACAAAGGTGGACGCGCGCGCGAGACTAAGGATCACGCACTGAATGAAGCGAATCGAGTTAGCAGTCGCGTTCACCCATGGACACCGGCCCCTTTCTCTCGGCGATGTACGCCACCGCCACTGGTAAATATGTTTCCTTCTTCGGGCCCCCGAACCAGCCAACTGTCGCCTTGCTTTTGCCTTTTGCCTTTTGCCTCGTGCCACACCGAGAAACAGCCGCGAATCTCTCCGCGATTCTAGAGACGCGCTTGCGAAACGCGCTCCGCCACGCTGATCGACTCCTGGCCGTTTCACCGCAAAAATCCGACGTTCCTTTCATTCTTTTGTATTACCCGATCCGCGGTTTTACAAAGCTTCTGCCAATTTGGATCGTTCGCAAACTTTTCGGGACGGAGTCTCGGACTTTGCTCAAAATCGTATACGTTACGGTTTTTAGCGACGCATTGTAGAAAGGATTTTCCGATTTCTTGTAAATTGTTGATTTTAAAGGCGTCTAAATATAGGCGTAGGCCTCTCTGCATTAAATTATAGGGGCTGAACTGACAAACCGATGGAAAAGAGTTTGTGGGAGCTTCTAGAGGAACGATAACAAAATCTATTAACCCTTTGCACTCGAATGGCGCCTCTAAGGCGACACTAAAACTTGTCATACCATTATTTAAACAACTTTTACATCGCATACAATAGTAATTAATTTTGTATGAACGAAAGGAAATGAACTACCTACAGTGGAGCTTTTATAGATAAAAATATTGTTTCGATTTTGGAGTGGAATTGCTTCGAGTGCAAAGGGTTAAAAATTGTGTCTGTCGACGAAAGTGTTTCTTCACTACTTTACAATTATTTTGAACAAATTTGAAAAAGTGGACGCTTTAAAATTATTTGTCTACCATTCCAGCCGGTGCATCGCGGTGCAGCGTTCGCTTTAAATATTTTTAATCTCCTTAATTTTACAGTGTCCCCCTTTTTAAAAATATGTGGTAAAGAGGAGGGCCAATACCCCCTTTTCCAAATGTTTAAAGGCGTACAGAGCATCGTCATGGTCTATTATGAAATTGTACGAGTCAATTGCAAGAAGATGCATCGACGAGGAACGAAGAGATCGATTTCGAGAAACATTATTTTCAATTCGTTCCGACCGTAAGGGTATCTTATCTAAATGGATGTGTTTCAATTATTATCTCTAATAGTTTTTCTTGGAGCTGTGCAGCCAGTACTATGCAAGACCGGTTGCAACGCCGCGCGTGTACCTACACTCGCAGCCCGAGAGTGGTAAGTTACAGCCGCGTGCACACGGCTGATCCCGTAGAAAGCACTCCGGTTGTGCATTGCGCAACGAACACAACCGGATCTCCTCGGGAAGCGGTTTCCGTGGAGGCTGCAACGGCTTCCAGATGCATCGTCATTCCAGAAGGACGAACCGGCGATCGAGAAATTCGGAGAGAAACCTTTGAGCTTCTCGCGACGGACCACCGGAGTCGTACAGCGCCGCGAAACGACTGGACGTCGATCAACAATCCATTTTTGCAATATTGTCGAATAGAAAAACATGCGCACAGTGAAACGAAACGATTTTCTTGATATTGCAATTTGGAAAAACATTGACGTTGCTCGACAGAGTATATCCTGAATTTTTAGAAAATATTCTGAAATCTGAAATAGAACGGCGTGCAGTGGAATGCAACTGTAATAGGATTTTGTTAATATTGTAAATTAGAAAAATATTGACGTTGCTCTATGGAGTATTAAAGAATTTTTAAAAATTCTTCCGTGACACAACTGTGACAAAATTTTATTAATATCGTGGAACAGAAAAACATTAACATTGCTCGACGTAGTATTTCAACTTGTTTTAAAAATTGTCTGAAACTTGGAATAGAAGAGAAAAGGGTCGCGAACATGAACGGCGTGCAGTGGGACGCAACTGTAATAGGATTTTGTTAATATTGTAAATTAGAAAAATATTGACGTTGCTCTATGGAGTATTCAAGAATTTTTAAAAATTCTTCTGTGACACAACTGTGACAAAATTTTATTAATATCGTAGAATAGAAAAATATGTGTTTTAAAAATTTTCTGAACCTTAGAATAGAAGAAAGAAGAGTCGCGAAGCGATAAAAGGATTTTGTTAATATTGTAAATTATGAAAACGTTCGCGTTGATCGATAGAGTATTCCAGAATTTTTTAAAATTTTCTGGAACCTGGAACAGGGAATAAATTAGCCGGGACGCAGCGATTCGACTACCGTGCGTCGGCAGAGCGCGAAACTGAGAGTGGCTTGCGGAGACGGCTTATGTAAACCGTCAAATAAAAGTGAAAATACGGGACAAACGCATTCTGACCGGCAAACCTGATGGTAACCGGCGGCCTCGAAGGTCTTCTCTCGTTTCCTGGATTCCGAACAATGCCAACTATACAGGCTGATTCATACTGGCCAGTCGCTTTCATGCAACGTTCGCTTCCGACTTCATTTTGATCCTCATTAGCGTTTCCTCGCTTCTGTGCGATGTCAAAAGTACTGGTTGATTCATGCAAACCGGCCCCTTTCATGTAAGCTTTGCTTTCGACTCCATTCTGGTCCTCGCTCGCGGTTTCTGGATTCGCAACGATGCTGCATATACAGACCGATTCACATTTGCCAGTCTTTCATACAAACATCTCATGTGGCTTCATTTTGGTCTTGATTCATGTTTCCTGAATTTGCAACGATGCTAAATGTACAGGCTGATTCACATTTG
>CM052085.1:1256930-1278974 GCA_028453745.1 Agapostemon virescens
TTTCGGGGACGTTTCACAATTGGATAAGTAGAATTTTGAGAGCGTTCGAAAATCGGATGATTGAAATTTTGAGGGCGTTTGCGAATTGGAAGCGTTTGAGAATTGGAAACGTTTGAGAATTGGAAACGTTCGAGAATTGGAATCGTATAATCTGAGAGCGCTTGAGAATCGAACGTGTGTAAGTTTGCGATACAGTTTTGGAGAAGCTCGACAGCAAATTTTTAGGAGATGCTAGGCCCTCCTAGACCAGTCGCCATTTTCTCCATACCTATCGTTCGTCTTTCGTCAGTTCTGAGTAAGAATAACCTGAAAAAGAAGAAAAAGAATAAAAATGTTGCTTAGAATAATCTTTGAAGTCTCTCGTTTCCAGTTTCTTTGATCAATTAAATCAAAGTAGATTAATTACAATCAATTCTCTGTACGAACGACGATATCGTAAAAGAATGTTCGAGTATATTTCAAAATTAAATGAACCCGCAGGCAGACGACAGACTGCCGATTTTTATGGGAGAAAATGAATAATGGCAGGCGTTCAGAGAAAATTTATAGGCGTCCAGAGAACGATCGATCGCGTTTGCCAAGGATTTTCGACCGCGTGTCGCGTGTCGTTCGCACGTACCGCGTTACCGGTTTTCACAGCCTTTCGTCGACCGTCTGAATCGCTGCCAAGCTTGGCCAGGGTCCCACACGTGGACCTTTTATTAGCGACGTTATTGTCTCCCGATCGGCAATCTCGTTGGTGATTCACGGCGACGAGCGGTTTGGGCAGACCAACGTGTCCATTGTGCCGAGCTGCCGACCACCGATAGCACGATACCCTGTCGATGGTACTCGATAATCGAGCTACGCGAGCCACTGCACCGTCTAACCACAAATTCCCTCTTCCTGCGATCCTTAAGGGCCGCTATTGTCGGCAAGTGTCCACGAAAGGACGCTTGCGAAACCCCGTTCCCATAACATCGCGGAAACGATTGTCCCCGGACGCTCTTCCACGTTTATACAGTCTTGCGCTGCGATTCGTACAGCTGTTCCAATTACTAGAATCTTCTCCGCAACTCGGCGTTTCCTAAAACGAAAACAAACTTCTGCACGAAAGCTCTTTGTTAGCTCATCATTTACACAAATGGCTGTGTTATTTGCTGCAAGCAAAAGTCGCTTGGTTTATTCGAACGAAGTAGCGAATCGAATCTCTCTGTGGTTCATGATTCTCTCTAATAGCAAAGTTAGTTTTCCTGAATGGAAAGTCGCTTGGTCAAATTTGAACGAAGTCGTGCATCGAATCCCTTTGCGGTTCATGATTTTCTGTAATAGCAAAGTTATTTTTCCTAGAATGAAAGCGTCGCTTGGTCCAATTTAACACTTTGATCATCACTCATATATGGGTGACAGAATTGTTTGGTCAAGTTTAAAAATAAATTTGTACATTAATATATACGTTGCACTAAATTTCATTGAGATCTGGAGAATAGAAGAAGGCTGAAGGATAACAATGCGTCATACATTTTAAATATTCAATTGTTCCTTCGTTAAATAAATTACTTTGATTTTGTGGAATGTTTGAGGTCGTTAGTCGGGCAGTTAAAGTGTTAAACAAAGTCGTGCATAGAATCTATTCATAGATCCCAATTTCCTAAAAAGGCGAAGAGCTGTCGCTAGGAGAGGAAGCGATTCGGTAAACTTTGAGCGAAGTTAAAGGGCGTTCGAAGGCTTGGGCCACCGCTTGAGAGAACGCTCGAATCCGAATCATAGACTGCAAGAAATCGAGGGAATTTCAACGGACGCATATTTCTCCGAGTGGACGTCTATCGTGGCGTTTGGGGGACAAGTTTTAGGTGCTTCGACGCGCGCGTTTATAAAGTTTCCGGGCGGACTTCGTTCGATTAATTGCTTCGAATTTTCTGGAAGCCCATCCCTATCCTAGTCTTGAAGGATTAATATCCTATGGGAAAAAGTATCGAGCAGTTGTGTCGGGTTTCCAACGAATGGCAGCGGTTCGGAGCATCGACGGCTCGCGGAACACGGCACGGCGAGTGCACATTCGACGCGCGCTCTCGTTGAAAAGTTCATCGCATCCGCGATGCACCGCGATGCACCGGCAAGATTCCGGAGCGGTTCAACTTTTATTACCGACGTTCCCCGACTTCCACGCGATCCCCGTCCACTCTTAACGATTTCCTGCATCGCCCTGGCTGTCTCTTACAAGCCGGGAACAATTTGTACCGCCTCGATTTTTCTTTTCCCTTCGTGAGCACCGTTTGTTTCGACGAGGAGCGAGAGAGAAAGATAAAAAATATCCCCGTCAGCGACGAATTATTCCAGGCTCGTCGACCGGACGCGTTATTCGATTTTCCTATCAATTTTCCTAGAGCGACGGCAGGATTTTATCGAATTCCCGCCTCGTTTAAAACGTTAAGTGCCGCCGGTAAAGGCGGCGGCGGCGAACGCGAGCCGGGTTTTTCGACGGTCGGGAAATCTCTTTTCGCGACTGCTCCGCAGAAGCGAAAATACAATTGCGCCGCGTCAGGCTGCCCGAAAAAAATACAGAATATTTGCGAGACCATGCGGCGAATGTTAGTCTCGTTTGCGGAAACGGGAATTCGATTTTTCCCGCGGCTGCGATCGAATTTGCGCGACGGTCGCCGCGCAGAAATTATAGCAAGGATATTCTAAAGGAAATTTTTATCGTGGAAACCCGGCGATACCGATACGCGATGCCGGCTAAGCAAAAACGTATCCGTGCCGCGTTATGGTACGCGGAACACTTGCGAAATCAAGCTGCGAAAATCCGTTCCATTCGCGGAGCCGGGGATTCGATCTTTCCCGCGGCGACGATTCAATTTGCGCGAGTATCGCGCGCAGAAATTATACCGGGACCGTGTTGTTCGTGCGAAAATTACAGGAAGGATATCGTCGGGGAAATTTTTATTGTGAAATCTCGGCGATGCCGTAGAAGCGAAAATAAATCCGTGTCGCGCAGGAATAAGCGAAACAACGGGAAAAACTTACAAAACCGAGCTACAAGCATGCGTTCCCTTCGCAGAGGCGAAATAAAGTGATATTGTAAATTTGTCCACGGTGTCCATCGAATTTTTATGTTTGTTGCGCGCAAATGTGGTGGTTCGTACGATACTGCGTGCAGAAAAATCGCTTTTCCAGGACCTCGTAAACACCGCTACCGGATCCTGAAAAAAAGGAAAAATATAGAAACACAGCCGCGCGACGAAATGTCGGAAAACATGGAAAATACAGCTGCGCGAATTCGTACAATTTACGAGGTAGGATAATACAGCTTTCAACGCCGAGGTTTCTTGTTCATTGTACTGTAGACACTGAATATTTCCGCGATATTAAGTTTTCGTAATAGAGAGGCAAAAAACGGGAGAGAAAATAGTTGGAAAAATATTGCGAGAGGGAGAGAAAGTAAAGTAATATCAACGTCGTTCCAGGGATCGGTCGATCGAATACAAAAGTCGTTGCGCCATCGGAACGCGGTGCAGCTTTGCTACCGCGGCTGCAATCGTTTTCAGGAGTCGGCTGCGCCGAGTTACAATTCCCTAACACCGTCTAGATAACGGCGGTACGGATTCGGTTTGGACTTGGGTTTTCAGGATCTCCGGCATATTAGAAACTGCGCGTTTCAAAGCCCAAGGTTTTGGTCCAGTCCTCTTACCAAGAGGCATAACAACGTAGCAAAATGTCAAAAATTTTTCTACGATACGTACTGTGAAGATGAACAATAAGTAACCCCGTCGAAATACGTAAACGATATTTAAAGTTAAATAATTCTGTGTCCGAACAGAATTCAACGAACGATTCGCAAAACTAATTTAACAATAGATAATCGCGTTAATCACAAGTGTTGGAAATTCTCCGCGCTCGACGTTCTCTAATTTCATTCTCGAGACGTTACAGTAAATATCGCATGGAGCGATGAGAATTTCAATAACAACACCACCGTCGGCCGAGCCGGTCGCTGTTGAATCGACAACGATTCAATCCCCTTCCTTTAATCGCGCGGGCCCGCAAAGTGGGGACAACGGGTCGTAAAAAAGCTCCACAACCCGTCGTGGCGAGAAGTCCCGGGATGACGTAGGGGCCCTACGTCACACGGTTGGTATGCCATTGTTCTTCGGCGTAAATTCACGGTTTTGCTCAGGCATAAGACTTTTCGATCGGCCGAAACGACCCTGCTACGCGAGAGGCCGGGGTGGGAGCAGCTTGTATGCGGGGTGGGAGAAGGTAGCTACGGAGTTTTCTTCAGGGCGTAAGACTGCTCGAACGATATTGAGATCTTCTTCCCGTTCTCGACACAGTTCCGCAAACGGCCCCGCAGCTCCTCCAGGCTTTTCGATTTCGCCTTCTTTATCCTCTTGTACTTCGCGTCTTTTACTTATTGTTTATCTTCACAGTACGTGTCGTAGAAAAATTTGATGTGGTACGCGTGAGATGTCATGCATGCCAGAAAATGTTGACGCTAACAGGCACGATCCACCGACGATTGCGAACAGGTCGGTTTCTAAAGAGTTTCCGCACACGGGCCGCGGTTGCAGAGTATCGATCGACGAGCCGTAAAAATCTGCTCGTAATTTGCAGTTCGTTTCCCGTTTAATAACTTTGTGGCTGTGGAAACGAGAGAGAAGGAGAAAGGGAGAGAGAGAGAGAGAGATGTGTCCGTCGACTCTGCAGAAAAGTTTGTTGAATAGAGCCGACCTGCGCCGAGCACGCTATAGGAACGCGATAAACATGCTCGCGCGCTCGTTAGTACCCGCTGACACTTGACCGGGGGGATGAGCAGGAACCTCGGACTGTCTTTGTCGTCTGAACAGAAACTATTCGGAAAACGGAAACGGCTTAGAAAACCGCTAGCTACCCATAAGACCAGTCGTAAACCGTCGAACAAATGTTTTCCGGTGGCAAACGTCGGCTAGAAGTCGTAATACATGGTAACCTTTAACGATCGGCGTCTTCCCCTTCGAAGGGAAACGATCTCCGTGGACTTTCTCGTTTCTCGAATGTACTCTCGTATCATTCGGAACGGCGGAATTCAAAGAAACATCGAATGGAAAAGCGTCGCGTTTATTCCACGCACTTTTACAATTGTAACGCAAACTTTCAATTTTTAAGCGCTTGAAAATTGCAAGCGATCTTTCGAGCTTTCTTTTTCCAGCTGTGAAAAATAGGATTCTCAAGAGTCTACTTTAGCAAAATGGTCAAAAGCCACAGTTAACCCTTAGCACTCCGATGGCTCCTCTGAGGCGACACTACAAATTGTCAGACTATTATTGAAAACAATTTTTACATTACAATGTTTCTACTTAAAAAGATGATACTATGATAGAGACCTAACCCTTTGCATTCGAAGCAATTCTACTCGAAAATCGAAACAATATTTCTATCTATAATAGCGCCACTGTAGATAGTTAATTTCCTGTCGTTTATACGAAATTAATTACTATGTCTCGTAGTTATAACTTTAACATTTTTATCGTTTTCTCAACTGCAAACTTAGCGATGTAAAAATTGTTTGAATAATAGTATGGCAGAATTTAGTGTCGCCTCACAGGCGCCATTCGAGTGCAAAGAGTTAATAGGGTTTTCAATAATTGTCCCATAACGAAATGAGGCTTAAAAGACAACTTTTACATTGCAGTTTGTAACGAAATTATTAGATAACGTTACTTAGGAGACCTTGATGATTCGCAATAAAAATTGCTGTCGGCGTTCAGGGATCCATTAAAAAGTTTTCCTTGATGGATTACGAATTTAAAAGATTCTAAAATAATCGTCGATCGATAAAGTGTTAAGAAATTTGATACGCGCGAAAGGAAATGAAGCACGCACAATGGAATAATTCTAAGACAAAAATGTATCTCGAGTTAGGAATTAAAGTTGCTCGGAATGCAAAGAGTTAAACGGCTCTCCGTTGAAAGATCGATCGTCCGCGAAGCTAATCCTCGATCGGCAAGCACGTCCGTGAATTCTCTGCGGAAGCTAATCCGCAACAGTGTTTCATCGTACCGATCCACAGGCCGGCGATGTTATCAGCGAGAAATTTCATGCTTCGCGGCCCAGCTGGAGAGCATGGGGGAAAGTTTTTCGAGTTAGAGGGGATCAGGGGAATTCCTGCCGAGCCGTTCAAAGGGTTGAAAAGCTTCGAAACCTTCTGCCGAAAGTGGAACACGCGATAAGGGGTCGCGGTAACGAGGAAACTCGAAAATTTTCCGAGCAACGAGCGATCACGGTTTTTTCCCTCCCCCGTCTCGTTGCAGTTTCTCGTTTTATTTTCACTTCCGGATCTACTGTTACGAGTGTCGGGTAGGAATCTCGCGAACGGATGTACAGGGCGAAACGCGCTGAGCTGGAAAGCAGAGAGAGCAAACGGATTCCAGGCGAAGCAATTTAACCGCTGTATGTATCTAGGGCAGAAAATTCATTCACTGTCTTAAATATTTCATAACAAGGGAGACGGCTGCGCCGCGGAAAACCTTCGACAAGAATGTCAGCGGGAGCCGTGCGACTGCATTCCGGAATTTTAGGTCGTCTTTGAACGAGCAACCCCCGAACTGGTCCGCCCGAGACCCGCCATTCAAGTTTTCAGTTATTTCAGTAATTCCCTAAAGATCTTTCTAAGATTCTAAGTTTCTTTCATTTTCTTCGGACACCGTCCGATCGACAAGCGATACCTTATATTCTCGAGATGACCTTGAACGACCTTGAGCGATCATAGTCTTAGAAAACGTAAAACGAAAGGTTAGAAGTATAGTCGTAGACGCGCAACGCTAAACCCTACCTACCCGGTGTACATTGTCTTACGAAATTGTCAAGATCTAATTTATTTGGATCATTTGCGAGTTTCAATATAAAGTATAATTGAACGAAGATTGTTGCGGCTCTCTAACTCCTGCACTCGCCAACAAAGGGACAACAGGGCTAGATTTTCCCCGCTAGTACCTGATTTCCGCCTCGATTCAAACATATTCTGACCTTCGCGATTTTCCGACATCCTAGCGTCTAAGACAGGGTCTGCTGGATCTAGCAGGGCCAGGGCAAAATGCTCCCTTTCTTTTCTACCCCCTCTCCACCGCCAAAAGCCATTTTATAACTTCAATAATTGGCCTTCAATAAATTCGCCTGTAATCTATGAATTTGCTAAAAATTCAATGTTTGTTTGAGAGAACGGTAACGAAAAGAAATATTAGAATGAACGTGTTCCAGGTTGAATGGTAAAGATTGCAGATACAATTTCAGACAGCGCCAGGCTTTGTCCTATTTTACGCTCGCTGCAATCAATGGCCTGCAACTTCTGGACAGACGTGTCGCCCGCAATATCAATTTACTGCAACTTGCGAACGGAGTCCGGTCTAGGACCAGGAACAAATTCGTCGACTCTTCCCCGCGCGATAACCGTGCCGGAAAGACATCTAATCAGCGCTGCGGAAACTCGGAGAGGTTCCCGACAGCGGACAATAGGACGAAACGATTTTCTTGCGACCGATGCCGAAGGTCAGCGGAAAATGGTCGCCGAGAAGTCGTACGATTTTATTCGATTAATTCTAACTCGTGGTTCTGACGAATCTTACTTTGAAACTTGTAATTTAACCCTTTAAGGGATGGGAGTTTAAAGAGTGGAAAGGTTCGCGTTGTATTTTTTGGTTTGCATTTTTCTCGCATCGAAACCGTGGGACATTTTTAATACCGTCGTGCCTGAAAGAGTTAACCCTTTGTACTCGAGGTAATTCCACCCCAAAATCGAAACAATATTTTTACCTACAATAGCTCCACTGTCGATAGTTCATTTCTTTTCGTTCATACGAAATTAATTACTACGACTCGTACTTAGAACTGTAACATTTTTATCGATTTCTCAACTGCAAACCTAGCCATGCAAGAGCTGTTTAAATAATAGTAATGCAAGTTTCGGTGTCGCCTTAGAGGCGGCATTCGAGTGCAAAGGGTTAAATTAATAAGACAGTTTCTTAGAATATATAGAAAGCTGCGGCAACGCGACGGATTCTTGGCTTTAAAAGTTGCAACAGCGACTCGGGGCGTCGGAAGATGAAAAGGGAGGCTCGAAGGAGAAGCGAGATGGGAGGAAAGTCGCGAAATGTGGACCGATGACCGGTCACGATACAATAGAAGCCGCGAGTCGACGAGGGACAGGTGAAAAGGGACTGCGACGGAACCAGCAGATAAATGAGACCGCTTCTCTCGAGCTGGCGGCGGTTTTGTGCTACGCCTCCCATCGGTATCGTCTCCCGTTTCCACGTCCGCTTCGATTTCCTTTTTTCCGCAGATGGACACGCGGAAATGAATTGGTCGCATCGCGATGCAACGCGCGGCCCGTTCGATGCACCGATCGATATCGCTGCTCTCAACCCCTCGCTCTAATGCGTCGGAACAATGTTAAACATCTGGAATCATTCTCGCTTAACTTGGCTACTCGAAATCTGCTATCAATGAAATCTGCTATCAGTATCACTGAAATTTCCGCAATTCCGCGTCCCGTATCGCGACGCGACGATCGATAAAAATGGCACACCTTTGGCCGCGTCGAACGGACACTGCGAAACGACGAAAACGAAGCCAGCTTCGCAAAGACACGAGCACACAACTGGAATCGCTTATTCTGAAACGACAACCGCAGCCTACGAAAACACAGAACTCGTCGAATAGCGAAAACAGAAAAAATATTGGATAGTCGAAAAAATATTGAGAGGTTTTCGTCATTTTTCGATTAAATATATCGGCCATTATCGTCTACGAGCTTTTGCCATTTTTGGGGTAGAGCCATAATCCTATAGGAATAAAACTTCCGTGGTTTATCGGCTAAAAATTTGGCCAAGTGATTTCCACGCGATCCGATCAGCATTGCCCGATATATGACGCTGAAACAGCATCTAGCGAGAAAAGCAAACAGCAGATTTTGTTTTTTCCAGATTGAAACAACACTCGCGTGAAAAAATAACGGCGGTATCGTACCGTTGAAAATATTAAACATATTAAAATGCAACGGAGAGTGGTGGTGCGGGGAGATATGAAAAATGTAAACAGTTAATGGACGTGTCCGCGTGCGGACGCAGTTGGAAATATTTTCTCGGGGTATCGAGGAGGTATGGAAAACGGGCCGGATATTAATTTCACGCTCGTCAACAAAACGCTAGCGGTATCCATAGAAAATAATACGCGTCGCGTCCGCCCTCCAATTTGCCCGGGCGCCGATTGGCATTTTCCAGACGAAGGGTCCGAAAACGCGACGCTGGAAGAAGCCAATGGATTTATTCGGGCGAGCATCTGCGTTTCATTGTTCGAGGAGACCCCGAGGATCCTTTTATATATTATTCATCCGACGGATTTCTTCGCGCCCATTCAAAGAATCCGCGCCGTTAGCTCCACGCTCGTCGATCCGTTATCCCGTGACGTCAACCGATCCTCGATCGATCCCACTGCCAAATATCCGAGGCGATGAATGCAGACGCAAAGTATGAAAATATATTCCCACGCTTCACGGCTCTTCACTTTTTAGAAAAGTGTAAAAAGACAAAACACTGCGCTTCGACCCTTGCGTCGATGGCCAATATTTTCTTCCGTCAGATGCGCCGCGACAGTCTGCTTCGCAAGATCGATGTTCGCGCGTTCCTTATGTTCATGGATTCACCATTATTCGGGAAAGAAGGAAGTTTCACGTGGCAATTCTGCTACTTGTCGATAAGAACGTCAACCGCGCAACGGAAGATATCTGTTGCGTTCGCGTAGACGTTTCGCAGAAATGCCTTTGGCAAAATGGCAGCCGTTTGCTTCTAGAATCGGCTGGTTGGCTCAATTTTTCAGGAGCCACTGTTCAAACATAGTACAATAAGGCAGGGCAATTGATTTTTTAAAGGGGCGTATTTCACGTGTGAAATAAATTGTTGAACCTTCTTCATCCGGTGCCGGAAATGGTACTTTCTATGAATGGCTGCTACGAACTTCTAGTTTAATGTATTTGGCTCAATTTTCTAGAAAACACTGCTGGAACATAATACGATAAGATGGAGTAATTGATTTTTTAAAGAAATGTATTTCACGTGTAAAATAAATTGTTGAACTTTCTTCATCCAATGCCGGAAATGGTACTTTGTAGGAATCTCTGCCACGAACTTCCAGTTTAATGTATTTGGCTCAATTTTCTAGAAGACACTGCTGGAACATAATACAATGAGATGGAGTAATTGATTTTTTAAAGGGGCGTATTTTACGTGTAAAATAAATTGTTGAACTTTCTTCATCCGATGCTGTAAATGGTACTTTCTATGAATGGCTGCCACGAACTTCTAGTTTAATGTATTTGGTTCAATTTTCTAGAAAACTCTGCTTGAACATAATACAATAAGACGGAGTAATTGATTGTTTAAACAAGCATACTTTACACGTAAAAAAATAGTTAAATTCCCCTTTCCTATGCCAGAAATGGTGTTTCGCAGAAGTGGCTGGAACGAGCTCACGGTTTCATATATTTCAGCCAATGTTCTGGAAAATACTGTTCAAACATTAGCTCGGAAAGGAAACCAGACTCCCCTTATCGTTTGGAAAAGCACACTGGCCGCTCGTTAATCATTTTTACGAGCGTTTCTTCAAAAAATTTGTGAAAAAGCCCAGCGAAAACATCTGCGTCTCGAATGTAATACCTGCTTGAGCCTCAGAAATGAGGGACGAATTAGGGTTAAAAGCAGATAGGAATAGGGAATGGAAGGGAGAGATAGAGAGAGAAAGGGATAGAGATCGATGTCAGGGGAACGAGAACGGCACTTGGAAACGATGCGGTACGAGAGTGAAAAGCTGATCGGTATCGATCTCGAAATTTGACCGGTACTCGATGACGAGAGGATACCGGTTTCCCTCGTTACTCGTATAGCGATTGCGCAGGGGCTAGTTAATCCTAGAATAGCATACCGTGTCAACAATTTTACCAATTGCGAGATCAGAAATGTCCGCTACTTTATTTTGCAATTTTTAAAATATATGTTTTTGCTCGAACTTCCCGCAGACGTGTAACTCTTACCGTTAACCCTTTACTCGTCCTTGCAATCCTTAAATTTTTATGAATTTTTTAGATATAAAAATATGTTAAAATTGTTTTAGAACTACCAAACCAATCATTTTGACTGGTCCTTAATTTTTTCTTTGGCAATTATCAAACTTATAAAAATGTTTTCGTAATAAATAAAAATGTATCGTTGGATTTATCGTTCGGTAGTTCTACTGTTAAAAATTAGTGCGCTTCAGAGTCGCCACTCGAGTTTTTAAAGGTTAATTTTAACGTAATCGAATCTAATCTAATCCGAACCTACCGTTCAGATCGAAAAACATATATTGTCCTTTGAAAATGACAATTTCTAATTTATCTGGACGTCGTTCGACTTTTATTACAACATATTATCGAATAAAATGTCTTTCGAATCGGTCGCTGCGAGGGAAATATTATAACTTTGTTAAATAAAAAAATCTGCAAAGGGTCATTTGGCTCGCCGCGGTAGGTTGTGATAATACGGCTCCGATTTACCGTGCGGGATCGAGCGGCGTGCCCCGGGAACTAGGTTAACGAGAGCATAATACGTGAAACAGGAGGGGAAAAAAGTCGGGGGAAAACGTATTTGGTTTTCAGTGATCAAAGAGTTATTTCGGCGGATTAAACGCGGCGGACGTCATCGAGGCTGGAGGCGGCTTTCGAATCCAATTAATCGAGCGTTCATATTTATTGCGAATGCCCAAGCCATCCGGAGAAAAAGGGTTGTTCGCTCTACGACAGGGACCGAATGAGAAACAATCCTCGAAAGTTAAAAAATATTCTTTCATCGCTTGCAAAATAATAAATTATAAATCTTCCCGAAGTTTACGACTTTCTACACGTACACGCGATTCGCTTAGATTTGCATAAACGAGTTTTCATTTTTCAGGCGCAGACGACGACCATAAAAATCGTGGCCCCCATTGTTTCCTTCGCGATTGAAAAGAGAAAGGTGCTCGCACGTTAACCGGTAAATTAATTCATTTAACCTCTGAAAGAAACTCGACCAATAGCGATGTAAAAGAAAAAGGTATTCGCAGGTTAATTGGTCAGCCAATTCTTCTAAAAGAAATTCAACCCCTTCCCCCCATGCTCGAAGGGCGCACGAATACTTTTCAAACCGGCTATACATATTTATGGTATTTTATTTAAACTGTTTGTTTATTGGAAATACGTAGAAAGGTATTGGAAAGCTAAGGCGACCCTAAAACTTGCCATACTATTATTTAAACAACTTTTACATCGCTAGGTTTGCTGGTTGAGAAATCGATAAAAATTTGAATGTTCCAAGTACGAGTCATTGTAATTAATTTCGTATGAACGAAAAAAAATGAACTATCTACAATGGAGCTATTATAGATAAAAATATTATTTCGATTTTCGAGTAGAACTGCTTCGAGTGCAAAAGGTTAACTCTCTTTCATTTTCCGCGGTCAAACAAGATGTCTGCCTTCTCCCAAAAATGTGCCTCTTCGCTTTGTGCCTCGCACTCATCACAGAAAATTCCAGCCTACCCTTGGGTCTGATTTTCATCAAGGACTCTCCTCTCTCAATGTCTCTCTCCCTTGGGCCTGACTTTCGTCGGTCCCCGACGACACTCGCGTCGCGATTCTGACCGCTGCAGGAGGTCAACGCAGAAGTGAAAGGATACTAAAAGCTCGCTTGAAATAATATTCGCCCGTTAACGAATCACTGAAAATCCGGCGTTCCACGTGTACCCAGAGTTCGCCGAGCAGCTGTAGGAATCTATCCGCTTTTCCTTCGGCTTTTCGAAGAATATCGAGCGTCGAGAGGAACAAAGGGAGGCAGAGAGACAGATGAAGGGTAGAGTTCGGGACGACTATTTTTCATTAAGCGAACGGGAGAGAGAGCGGGCAAACAATGGGCGAAAAGTAGCAGAACGATCAAAGCGAAGAGCGACACAAAGAATCGGCGAGACGCGGCAGTAAAAGCCGCGCGGAAGTTCGTCGATTAAGAAGAATCGACGGGAACGTTATCAACGGAGAAGAAAGCGCTTGTTGCTTCTAAGCAGGAGATACTTACTTACAGAGCCACCCGTGGGCTCGGCGCAACTGTTGCATTTTTATAAAATTCCACTCGGCGCGCTGATCTTTTTAATTCCGTCGCAATCTTCGAGGGCGGCGCGGGATCTTGGAGGAAAGTTCTCTCCGCCCTCGGAAGCAATGAATTCCGCCCGGTTAGAAAGTTTCACAGCTTTCAGCGTTGCATAAACAGATTATAATGCGAGGCAGTCGAGCAGAAATGAAATTTCCTCGGCGAGAAGAGAGGCACGGTCAACAAAAGGAAACGGAGACGAACCGGGGGAAACCTGCACAGTTTGTCTTCAATTAACACTTGCGCGCTGCGGACGGAATTGAGACGGTTTAATTGGGACGCGAGTGGCGCTTAATTCACGGAGAAAGAACGAAGAAACTGCAGTTCGTTAAGGTTAATGGTTATTTCGTTAAGGTCTCGAGAGCCGATTACGATGCCAAAAGACACCCAGATAGCTGCCAGACGTTCGCGTTGCGCAGAGGGCAAACCGATCGCGTTAAGAGCAGACCTAACTTTCCTCGCTTGGCATCATAATCTGCTCTGCGGACCTCCCTGTCGGATGCGGAGCCTAATGCGAAACCAAGATGGCTCCTTCTCCCAGCGCAAACTTTCCGGGGCTGAAACAAATTTTTAAACATTCAACCATGTACATCTTTATTCGTTTTATGATTTTTAACGTTACCAAGCCGTGAAACAACGATCAACGAGTTCGCCCGGGGGCGTTTCGCCTACGAAAGGTAATCAATTTAATCGGCCTTGCCGATTAATTGATATCGGACGACAAGCGCCGTTTTAAATAACCAACGAACGCTGTTTAACGAACGCAAACCGATCCCCCGGAAATTAGAGGGAAACTTACAATTGGCTCGCCGACGGGGCTTTGCATACACAGTGTGGTAATTAAGGATCAAACATTCGAATTAATTCGCGCTACGTGTCGGCCGGTTCCATCGAAACCAATGCCACCGAGTAGCGAAAAATTGTTACTCGTTTATTCGTCGATGAAATCATCGGCGCAAACATCTGGAAAATTTTCGATGTACAGAGTTTAATTAGGATCTGTGAAATGTTCGATGCAGAGAATTTTATTAGGATCTACCGAAGATTGAACGTATAGAATTTAATTAGGATCTGTAAAGCGTTTAGCATGCATAATTAAGACACGCAACGTGTTTAGCATGCGTAATTTAATTAAGATCTGCAAAATGTTTAGCGTGTAGAATTTAATGAGAATCCAGAAAGTGTTTAGCACGTGGAATTTAATAGAGACCCGCAAAATGTTCAGCGTATAGAATTTAATGAGAGCCCAGAAACTGTTTAGCATATGGAATGTTAATTGAGATCCGCAAAATGTTCAGCGGATAAAATTTGATCGAGATCTACAACTGGCTCTGCGTATGGAATTTAATAGAGATCTGCAAAGTGTTCAGCGCATAGAATTTAATGAGAATCCAGAAACTGTTTAGCATATGGAATTCAATCGAGATCTGCATACAGTTTAGCATATAGAATTTAACGAGAACCTAGAAACTGTTTAGCAAATAGAATTTAATTATGATCCGCGAACAGTTTAGCATATAGAATTTGACGTGAATCTAGAAGCCGTTTAGCAAATAGAATCTAATTAGGATCTACGAACTGCTTAGCATATAGAATTTAATTAGGGTCTGCGAGATGTTTTCTGAAAAGATTAAAGATTCGGTGCTGCGATTTAGTGGGACATTCGGGGTCGACGGTCAAAATGAAAACGATGAAAAGTTTCTTTGACGGCGAGGCGAATAAGACGCGGACAATTAAAAAGAACGGTACAGAATTACGACTTAATTAACGTCGTTAGTTCTGCAAATTGTATTTTCTTTCCATGTGCCAGCAGACTGCGGGTGCGATCAATCCTTTCCCTCGAGGGTATATCGCCTCTGTCGGCTGTGCAATGAATAATGCGGCTCCTCGAGTCGATCGCATTCTCCTCCAGAAACTTCGCCACGGACTACCGATATTCGGATAACGTTCACCAAGCGAAAGAGCTCCGAACATTATTGATATTCCAGCGCATTGTAGCCTCCTAATTCCCTCGATCTATCCGGGCTTCCTACAAAAATCAATTCTCTGCCCCTAATGCAACGCGCAGACTGCAGATTTTAATGCATTTACGAGGATATTCTATAAAAATATAAAAACGCTGGAATAAAAGAATACGAAGAACATTATCATCGGACTGCGAACCCTTTGAATTTATCGCGAGAACGAACAGCTGCGATTTGAAACTTTGAATAAAAATTTAAAGGATTCGGTCTATCACCGAGCGGAATTATTAAAGAAGAACAGAGTAACGAAAGCAACGTGCAGAGAAACAATTTATTTTCGATCGAAGACCGTAATTGTTACGATTATTGAAACTGTTAAAGAATGGAATCGAATTTTCCGGAAGTCCTGCTTTGAATTTATCGCAAGAATGAGTAACTGCGATTTGAAACTTTGAATAAAAATTTAAAGGACTCGGCCTATCACCGAGCGGAATTATTAAAGAAGAACAGAGTAACGAAAGCAACGCGCAGAGAAACAATTTATTTTCGATCGAAGACCGTAATTGTTACGATTATTGAAACTGTTAAAGAATGGAATCGAATTTTCCGGAAGTCCTACTTCTCCCGGTCGATGCAGAACGTTTTTACTTTGCATAAATTTCAATTTCACTCGAGCGAGCTCTTGTTAGATTCTATAATTTTCGGAACGGGTCGTTCGGAGGCCAGGACCGGCGCGAAATAATCTTGAAAAAATTAGCCGGATATCGGATTGGACGTTGCGAGAGTGCGGAAGAGACGCTCGGGATGAAAGACGCGATCGTGGCTCGAATTTTGAATCGGATCTCCGCGTGAGGGGAATCGCTGATTCCCTTCCTCGTAGCTTTTCGGGTAATGTGCGCGAAACGGCCGAATCCCTAGTTTCCGGCCATGGCGAAAGACAATATCTACGAACACGACTCCGTTCGAATCGTTCATTCTTCCTCCATAGAATCGCTTACACTGCAACCCGGCGAATCCGCGCGATCTCCTGTAACATTCAAAGAAATTTCAACCGACAGAGTCCTCGGGCAAATTCGAGCATCGCTTTCTTGGTTATTCCGCGATTCGACGCTCCGTTTCCGAGTTAATAACGAATAATACGAACCAATCGGAGCGCGGCGGGGGCTGGTCTATGGAAACGGGACGCCGAGTCTCGGGAAAATGGCGGCTGGTCTTGGAAAGCCTAACATTTCATAGGAATATGTCGTCGCGTCGATACTACCCCTTTTCAAATCTCCCTGCAATTTTGGCGTGCACGTGTCTCGGACGTTTCGATCTCTAAACGAATGAATCCGATGAGAGACGGTGGAAAACAATTATGGAAATTAAAATTACCGTTCCTCTGAAACGAAACCCATTAGAATCGGGGGCGTATAATTTCAGACATTTCCAACTTGTGAGAATCTTAGAATGGGATGCGTGCAATTTTGTAACGCTTGAGAATCGGAAACTTGTAATTTTAGATCGCGTACGAATTGCGGGTGTACAATTGGAAACGTTTGCAATTTGTAAGAGCTTGGGAATGGGATGCCTTGCAAGTTTGGAGCGCTTGCGAATTGAGCGCGTACAATTTGTGAGAACTTGAGAATGGGATTCGTGCAATTTTGTAGCGCTTGACAATTGGAAGCTTCCGATTTTGGAGCGCATACAATTTCAGACGTTTGCGAGCTGTGATAACTTGAGAATGGGATGCGTGCAATTTTGTAGCGATTGCGAATTGGCCGCGTACAATTTGTGAGAACTTGAGAATGGGATTCGTGCAATTTTGTAGCGCTTGACAATTGGAAGCTTCCGATTTTCGAGCGCATACAATTTCAGACGTTTGCGAGCTGTGAGAACTTGAGAATGGGATGCGTGCAATTTTGTAGCGATTGCGAATTGGCCGCGTACAATTTGTGAGAACTTGAGAATGGGATGCGTGTAATTTTGTAGCGATTGCGAATTGGCCGCGTACAATTTGAGAGCGCTCAAGAATTGAAAGCGTGCAAATTTCGGAGCGCATTTTAATTGAGCGAAACGATTGACTTTAAAATTCAGCCCGGAACCTTAATGAACCATGCTGTTGACCGAAATTTTAACGACTCCGGTTTTCCCGGACATTTGCCCGTTTCGTTTAGAAACTCGCCTAAAGTTTGGCGAAACACCGTTTTAAACGATAAATAGCGAACAGCCTGTCACGTTGTTTATTTAAAGAAGTGTTTCGCTGAAATTGTGGAACAACGACTATTTAAAACGGTATTTGCTCGAAATGTTTTTCCTGCAACATTTTGCCCAGCCCTCGATCGTAACTGTTCAAACATTTTCAAACCGTGGGAGTTTGCGAAAGCGTCGAAAAACTCGCGGCAAAACAATATATCTCGCGGAATTCCCAGTGAAAGCTCTAGTCCGAACTCTGTCAAAAAAACTAACGAGCAAATTCCGCTTTGCCGTGGTTCAGGAATGATTCGGACATTCATCGATCCCTCGAAACAAGCAATTCTCAATGCTACTCGTTATAAACTCCTGTAATTGAAACGCGACTTGTCAAACGCGACTTGCCAATCTGCTTCTCGTTTATTTTAACTAGCCCCCGTTCCGCGTTCTTTCGATTCGATCGCTCGAAGGCGCACGTGGACTTTTCAGTGATTCCTAACTCGCAAATTTGGACGTTTCGATGTTTCACCCTTTGCGCTCCAACAAATTTAACCCTTAGCATTCCAATGGCGACTCAAGAGGCCTAAACCTTTAAAAACAGATCCAAGAAGAATTTTAACACAGAATACCCAATTCTCGACAAACTGCAAAAGCTTTAACTTTAACGACTTCGTAAAGAACAATCTAAAATAAAATAAAATATTAAAGATAATTTTGTGCTCGTTTTAAAGCTGGAAGCTTCTAGTTTCCTATTGAACTGTCCATTATATTCTGCGATTTGCTCTCGTCGCAGTGCGCAGGAAACCGAAGACGTTAAAAACAAGTCATTTTCGCGATTCGTGCTACCACAGATCGAAAGATCGAAATCTCTCCTCGCCAATGAACTCTTTGCACCGTTTATCCGATCGAAGAGGATGTCCACGGTGTATAAGCATATTAAAATTCATAGCGATTATTCTTTTCAGCCCGAGCGCGTTTCAATCGGGCGTAAACGAACAATGGAGTCGCGGGAAGAATGGATCGCGGATTAATTCGCGGGGCGATTAAAAAGTTTCACGACTCCCCTGGCTGCTGGTTAATTTTCTTTCCCTGCTCGCATCCGATTTGGGGGATAAATCTCAATATTCCGTGGCGATGGAAAGAAAAGACCCGCTCGGGCCCGGCAGCGGCAAGTTCAAAGACCCCGCTCGCCGGTAGTTAAAGTTAATTTCGCTCGGCTCGAACCGGAATTTAATAGTTCCGGCACGCGCATTCTCCCCTTACGATATTTCTATGGGGTTGGAGTGACTTTATTTCGCGGCCGAGAAAAAGAATGGGAGGAATATTACGGTGAACAATGCCACTGCTCACTGGTTTTCTATGCAAATCACGGCAAATACCGTTGAAAGCGGTAACTGAGAATTATTTGCGCCCCTGGGAGCATTTAGAGTGCGAAAGTGCGAACGCCCGGCTACGGAGGGTGCTTCTCGCAGACGGATTCGCATCAATCGAACATTTAACCCTTCCTTTATTGGATAGCTCTGCAGGAGTCTACGGAAGTCTACGAAGGTCTACAGAATACTGCGATTTCAGCGCTGCACGTGTCTCGGACGAAGCGTTTCGATCTCTAAACGAATGAATCCGATGAGAGACGGTGGAAAACGATTATGGAAATTAAAATTACCGTTCCTTTGAAACGAAGCCCATTGGAATCGGGGCCGTATAATTTAACCCTTAACACTCCGATGGCTCCTTTGAGGAGACACTAAAATTTGCCATACTATTATTCGAAATAGCTTTTGTATCACTATATTTGCGTCCAAGAAGTCGGTGAAAATTCAAGTGTTGCACGTACGAGTTATAGTAATAAACTTTCCGTGCACAACAGAAAATAAAGCAGGTACAATGGAACTATTGTATATTGAAAAGTATCACGATTTTGGAATTAAAATTGCTCGGAGTGCAAAGGGTTAAGACATTTGCAACTTGTGAGAACTTGAGAATGGGATGCGTGCAATTTTGTAGCGCTTGCGAATTGGGCGCCTGCAATTTATGAGAACTTGGAAATGGGATGCATGCAATTTTGTAGCGCTTGACAATTGCAAACTTGCGATATTGGAGCGCACACAATTTTAGACGTTTGCGAGCTGTAAAAACTTGAGAATGGAATGCGTGCAATTTTGTAGCGCTTGCGAATTGGGCGCCTACAATTTATAAGAACTTGGAAATGGGGTGCGTACAATTTCTGAACCCCTGCAAATTGAGCCTAGAAAAATGATTCGCCTCTCGTTGAAGTCATCTGAAAATAATTTTACTTAACCATTGAAATTGCAAAATACGCGCAGTGCAAGTGCAAAAACCGCGCTGAGGTTTCACCGCGACTAGATTTTTCGTGCGCGATGCCCGAACCGGAGTCTTTTGGTAACCGATCAAAGCAAGCACGCTTTCGCGCTTTGTAACGCGAATTTCGTCGTCGACTCGCACGAGGATCGCGAAACATTGTCGGGCACCGTCGACCGTAGGAACGCAGGAACGATATTGCGACGTCGACGGAGTCCGGGAACAATGGTCGATCGGTTTTCGCGAAGAACGGTGCACATCGGTGCGCCGATGTGTAGGCGGCTTGAAATTCTGGTGATAAATTACGGTACGGCAATGCGAGCCATTTTGTCGAGTCGAAGCACGCGAATCTGCTGTTCCGTCCACGAAAACGGAAGCGGTCGCGATAAAATCGACCATCGATGCCCGTGCAACGGGAAACTGTGCGAAATAATGCGATAGGCAGTGCACGCCGTTGTTCGATAACGGCGAATAAATGAAATTCGCTCGAAAGGAACCGAGGGCTACCGGACAACGGAACATTTGTTGCTCGTTTATTCGTTCGATCGATGTCGGTCTTCGCAGATTTAACACTTTCGACGACGCGTCGCTCGCACACGGCCGACGGCATTATTTTCACGGTTTTCAACGCGAATTTTCACCGATATATTTGTTGTATTATATTCAACGGTGATCCGGAAAATGCGAGATGGTTCGAGGACTACGGCACGTCCCACATTTTATTTTTTTATGAATTTTTGTGGCCGCCGGTTCGACAGCAAACGCGCAGTCAAATGTAGACGCGTTAAAAACAGCGAAGCCGTCGAACAAACGGACGAACACGGCGGGAAGAATCGAGGCTATTATTTTGCAGTTGTTCGAGCAATTAACGCGACTTTGTCCTAATCGATTTCCGGGGAATTCGTGTGGAAAATGTGCCAGGAAATTAACGTAGGCCTCGAACTTTAAGGTTAAAAGGGCGACGAGTTATTTTATCACCAAACTGCAGCGAAGTCTCGTTAAGTGCAACCACCCAAGCTCCAAGACGTTGCACTAATCGCGTAGTCCTCGAGGGGTACACGTAGCGTGGAGATTTATATCTTTTATCGTGCAACCGTGTTGGCTGGTGGCGTTTAAAGCGACTCTGCCTCGTTCGCGCCATTTGGCTTCTTAAGAAACAGGGACTAATGCGATGGGAGCATTAATCGAAAACGGAGGAAACTTTCGGGGGAAGCTAATAGACTGTGAACGTGTTTCCTTCGACGCTGGAACCAATATCGTGGCTCACCGGTCATTCGTGAAATGGCCAGAGAATTTTTCTCTCGCGGAATCAAAAGTCTCGAGCGAAACAGCGGAAAGGATGTCGACGCAGGTGAGAGTCGAGGAGGTAATGGAGTCGAATAAGCTTAATGGACCAGTTTTCTGTATCCGATCCTGCGACGAGGACAGCTCGGAGGTTCGCGAAAGCGGATGAGGGTGTTCTGGAGAAAATGAATTCAATTTAACCTCGTCGTTTCCATTTACAACGACAACCACAGCGATAATATCGCACGATGCGGTAATGTCGCGCGCATGTGGGTTTATATCGAACTCGAAGGGAGAAAGGATTATTGTGCAGGCGATCCTTGAACCGAAACGTTTCGTTTGTTTCAACGCTGCAACGAAGCGGAAAGAGCAGTTCTTTCCGATAATGCGTAACATTTATCGAATGAACGATTGTACGAGCCTTGCACGGTTTCCCTGGTACGAAAAATCCCTAGGGACACCTAAGATCTTGCAGTCTAGAGGTCGTTGAGAATACGAAGGTCAATTATGTGGGATCAGGACCGTTCGGACCAAATAGATGTTAGGAGATTAGGTGGAGGGCCCCGTGTCACAATTTCGGATCGTTTTAGAATCGAGTGCTTCGCAATCGATCGCGTATAATTTCAGAGTAGTTCAGAATTTAACGTGTATAATTTTAGAGCGTTTGGGAATCGAACGCGTACGATTCCAGAACACTCGAGTATCGAACGCGTATAATTTCGGAGCATTTGAGAATCGAATGCGTACAATTATGGAATTCTAGAGAATTGGGCGCATAAAATTTTCAAGCGCTTAGAAATCGAAGGCGTACAGTTATGAAACCCTCTCAATTTGTTTCGAAGGGCCTATTGGGCGCGTGGAATTTCAGAGCATTTGGGAATCGAATGCGTGCAATTATAGAACTCTAGAGAATTGAACGCGTAAAATTTTCAAGCGCTCGAGAATCGAAGGCGTAGAATTACGAAACGCTCTCAATTTGTTTCGAAGGGCCTAAGTATTAGACGCGTGGAATTTCAGAGCATTTGGGAATCGAATGCGTACAATTATAGAACTCTAGAGAATTGAACGCGTAAAATTTTCAAGCGCTCTAAGATCGAAGGCGTACAATTATAGAACTCTAGAGAATTGAACGCGTAAAATTTTCAA